>CAUYLG010034346.1:0-49080 GCA_963573385.1 Cacajao melanocephalus
AGGAAACCCATCTCACATGCAAGGATACACATAGGCTCAAAATAAAGGGATGGAGGAAGATTTACCAAGCAAATGGAGAGCAAAAAAAAGCAGGAGTTGCAATCCTAGTCTCTGATAAAATAGACTTTAAACCAACAAAGATCAAAAGAGACAAAGAAGGACATTACATAATGGTAAAAGAGTCAATGCAACAAGAAGAGCTAACGATCCTAAATATATACCAACCCAATGCAAGAGCACCCAGACACATAAAGCAAGTTCTTAACGACCTACAAAGAGACTTAGACTCCCACACAATAATAGTGGGAGACTTTAACACTCCACTGTCAATATTAGACAGATCAACAAGACAGAAAATTAATAAGGATATCCAGGACTTGAACTCAGATCTGGACCAAGAAAACCTAATAGACATATACAGAACTCTCCACCTCAAATCCACAGAATGTACATTCTTCTCAGCACCACATCACACCTACTCTAAAACTGACCACATAATTGGAAGCAAATCACTCCTCAGCAAATGCAAAAGAATGGAAATCATAACAAACAGTCTCTTAGACCACAGTGCAATCAAATTAGAACTCAGGATTAAGAAACTAACTCAGAACCGCACAACTTCATGGAAACTGAACAACTAGATCTTGAATGTTGACTGGATAAACGATGAAATGAAGGCAAAAATACAGATTCTTCGAAACCAACGAGAATGAAGACACAATGTAACAGAATCTCTGGGACACATTTAAAGCAATGTCTAGAGGAAAATTTATAGCAATAAATGCCCATATAAGAATCAAGGAAAGATCTAAAATCGACACCCTATCGTCAAAATTGAAACAGCTAGAGGAGCAAGATCAAAAAAACTCAAAAGCTAGCAGAAGACAAGAAATAACTAAGATCAGAGCAAAACAGAAGGAGACAGCGACACAAAAAACCATTCAAAAAAATCAATAAATCCAGGAGCTGGTTTTTTTGAAAAGATTGACAAAATAGACCACTAGCCAGATTAATAAAAAAGAAAAGAGAGAAGAATCAAATAGATGCAATAAAAAACAATAAAGGGGATATCGCCACAGATTCCACAGAAATACAAACCACCATCAGAGATTACTACAAACAACTCTATGCACATAAACCAGTAAATCTGGAAGAAATGGATAAATTCCTGGACACTTGCACCCTCCCAAGCCTAAACCAGGGAGAAGTTGAAACCCTGAATAGACCAATAACAAGGGCTGAAGTTGAGGCAGCAATTAATAGCCTACCAACCAAAAAAAGCCCAGGTCCAGATGGGTTCACAGCCGAATTCTACCAGACATACAAAGAGGAGCTGGTACTATTCCTTCTGAAACTATTCCAAACAATCCAAAAAGAGGGAATCCTTCCCAAATCATTTTATGAGATCAACATCATCCTGATACCAAAACCCGGCAGAGACTCAACAAGAAATGAAAACTTCAGGCCAATATCCATGATGAACATAGATGCAAATATCTTCAATAAAATACTGGCAAACCAACTGCAACAGCACATCAAAAAGCTTATCCATCACAATCAAATAGGCTTCATCCCGGGGATGCAAGGCTGGTTCAACATATGCAAGTCTATAAATGTAATTCACCACATAAACAGAACCAAAGACAAAAACCACATGATTATCTCAATTGATGAAGAGAAGACCTTTGACAAAATTCAACAGCCCTTTATGCTAAAAACCCTCAGTAAACTAGGTACTGATGGAACGTATCTCAAAATAATAAAAGCTATTTATGACAAACCCACAGCCAATATCACACTGAATGGGCAAAAACTGGAAGCATTCCATTTGAAATCTGGCACTAGACAAGGATGCCCTCTCTCACCACTCCTATTCAATATAGTATTGGAAGTTCCAGCCAGAGCAATCAGGCAAGAAAAAGAAATAAAAGGTATTCAATTAGAAAAGGAAGAAGCCACATTTTTTTTCTTTTTTTTTTTTTTAAGACAGGGGTCTCACCATGTTGGTCAGGCTGGTCTTGAACTCCCGACCTCAGGTGATCCGCCCGCCTTGGCCTCCAAAGTGCTTGGATTACAGGCATGAGCCACCGCGCCCAGCTGAGGAAGTCAAATTGTCTCGATTTGCAGACAACATGATTATATATTTAGAAGACCCCATCATCTCAGCCCCAAATCTCCTGAAACTGATAGGCAACTTCAGCAAAGTCTCAGTATACAAAATCAATGTGCAACAATCACAGGCATTCCTATCCATCAATAACAGACTTAGAGACAAATTAACAACAAACTGCCATTCACAATTACTACAAAGAGAATAAAATACTTAGGAATACAACTAACAAAGGATGTAAAGGACCTCTTCAAGGAAATGACAAACCACTGCTCAACGAAATTAGAGAAGACACAAACAGATGGAAAAACATTCCATGCTCATGGTTAGGAAGAATCAATATTGTGAAAATGGCCATACTGCCCAAAGTAATCTATAGATTCAACACTATCCCCATCAAGCTACCTATGACCCTCTTCACAGAACCGGAAAAAACCATCTTCAACTTCATATGGAACCAAAAGAGAGCCCACATAGCCAAGTCAATTCTAAGCAAAAAAAACAAAGCTGGAGGCATCACGCTACCTGACTTCAAACTATACTACAAGGCTACAGTAATCAAAACAGCATGGTACCAGTACCAAAACAGAGATATAGACCAATGGTACAGAACAGAGGCCTCTGAGGCAATGCCACACATGTACAACCATCTGATCTTTGACAAACCTGACAAAAACAAGCAATAGGGAAAGGATTCCCTGTTTAATAAACGGTGTCGGGAAAACTGGCTAGCCATGTGCAGAAAGCAGAAACTGGACCCCTTCCTTACACCTTACACTAAAATTAACTCCAGATGGATTAAAGACTTAAACATAAGGCCTAACACCATAAAAAACCTTAGAAGAAAACCTAGGCAAAACCATTCAGGACATAGGCATAGGCAAGGACTTCATGACTAAAACACCAAAGGCATTGGCAACAAAAGCCAGAATAGACAAATGGGATCTAATTAAACTCCAGAGCTTCTGCACAGCAAAAGAAACAATCATTAGAGTGAACTGTCAACCAACAGAATGGGAAAAAATTTTTGCAATCTATCCATCTGACAAAGGGGTAATATCCAGAATCTACAAACAACTAAAACAGATTTACAAGAAAAAAACAAACCCATTCAAAAGCAGGCAAAGGATATGAACAGACACTTTTCAAAAAAGGACATATATGAGGCCAAAAAACATGAAAAAATGCTCATCATCACTGGTCATTAGAGAAATGCAAATCATTATAATGGCGACCATTAAAAAACCTGGAGACAACAGATGCTGGAGACAACAGGTCGCCATTTATAATGGTGATCATTAAAAAACCTGGAGACAACAGATGCTGGAGAGGATGTGGAGAAATAGGAACGCTTTTACACTGTTGGTGGGAGCGTAAATTAGTTCAACCATTGTGGAAGACAGTGTGGCAATTCCTCAAGGACCTAGAAATAGAAATTCCATTTGACCCAGCAATCCAATATATCCAAAGGATTATAAATCATTCTGTTATAAGGACTCACACACACGTATGTTCACTGCAATACTATTTACAATAGCAAAGACTTGGAACCAACCCAAATGCCCATCGATAATAGACTGGACAGGGAAAATGCAGCACACCATGGAGTACTATGCAGCCATAAAATACGATGAGTTCGTGTCTTTTGTAGGGACACGGATGAATCTGGAAACCATCATTCTCAGCAAACTGACACAGGAACAGAGAATCAAGCACCACATGTTCTCACTCATAAGCGGGTGTTGAACAGTGAGAACGCTTGGACATAGGGAGGGGAGCATCACACACTGAGGTCTGTGGCGTGAGGGACTAGGGGAGGGACAACAGGGAGCAGGGAGTTGGGGAGGGATAACATGGGGAGAAACGCCAGATATAGGTGATGGGGATGGAGGCAGCATACCACATTGCCATGTATGTACCTATGCAATAATCCTGCATGTTCTTTACATGTACCCCGGAACCTAAAATGCAATAAAATATATATATATATAATTTTATATTATATATATATTATATATATATAATTATATAATAATATATATATATAAATAAATGTGGGGGTGCAGATATCTCTTCAATATATTGATTTCCTTTCTTTTTCATATGTACCTAGCAGTCGGACTGCTAGATCCCTAAAGTGCAATAAAATATATATTAAAAATAAAAAAAAAAGGAAACCCAAAAGGCTAACCACAAGATTATGAAAAAATGTTCAGCTTCCTTTTCGATCCGCCATCTGTGGCAGAGTCGCCACCAAAATGCAGATTTTTGTGAAAACCCTTACGGGGAAGCCCATCAACCTCAGAGTTGAACCCTTGGATATGACAGAAAATGTAAGGGCCAAGATCCAAAATAAGGAAGGATTCCTCCTGATCAGCAAAGACTGATGTTTGCTGGCAAGTAACTGGAAGATGAACATACTTTGTCTGACAACATTCAAAAGAAGTCTACTCTTCATCTTGTGTTGAGACTTTGTGGTGGTGCTAAGAAAAGGAAGAAGTCTTACACCACTCCCAAGAAGAAGAATAAGCACAAGAGAAAGAAGGTTAAGCTGGCTGTCCTGAAATATTATAAGGTGGATGAAAATGGCAAAATTAGTTGCCTTCGTCAAGAGTGCCCTTCTGATGAATACGGTGCTGGAGGGTTTATGGCAAGCCACTTTGACAGACTTTATTGTGGCAAACGTTGTCTGACTTACTGCTTCAACAAACCAGAAGACAAGTAACTAATGAGTTAATAAAAGACATGAACTAAAAAAAAAAAAAAGAAAAAAAAGAAATGTTCAAACTTGAGTTAACAGAGAAATGCAAAGTAAAATATATAACTTTACAGAAGTTTGCCTGGCAAAAATTACAAAGCTGGATCATACCAAGTGTCACTGCAGAAGTAAGGATATAGGAGTCCCCATATTCATCTGAAGGAAATGCACAGACTGGAGGGGAATCAAATTTGATATTTGTATATCCTATCATTTAGTAATTCTGACTGGGCATGTTGGCTCACGCCCATAACACCAGCACTTTGGGAGGCCAATGTGGGAGCATCACGTGAGCCCAGGAGTTTGAGACCAGCCTGGACAAGATATCAAGACCCTATCTGTACAAAAAATTAAAAAAAAAAAAAAACCACGCCAAGCACAGTGGCTTACACCTGTAATTCCAGCACTTTGGGAGGCCAGGGGAGGGAATCACTTGAGCTCAGGAGTTAAAGACCAACCTGGGTAACATGACGAAACCCTATCTCTACAAAAAAATACAAAACTTAGCTGGGCATGTTAGCATACACCTGTGGTCCCAGCTACTTGGGAGGCTGAAGTGGGAGGATCACTTGAGCTCAAAAGGCAGAGGTTGCACGGAGCCAAGATTATGCCATTGCACTCCAGCCTGGGTGACAGAGCAAGACCCTGTCTCATAAATAAACAAATAAATAAACAGCCAGGCATGGTGGCACATGCCTGTAGACCCAGCTACTCAGGAGGCTAAGGTGGGAGAATCCCTTGAGCCCAAGAATTTGAGGCTGCAGTGAGCTATAATACAGCCACTACACTCAGCGTGGGCAACAGGGTGACACCCTGCTTCTTAAAAAAAAAAAAAATTACCAATTTTCCTCCTAGCTACAAATACCCAAGAAATTCTTACTTATATAAAAGTTCAAGCCAGCTTTGTTGAAGCAGCAGAGTTGG
Source organism: Cacajao melanocephalus (assembly GCA_963573385.1). NCBI lineage: Eukaryota > Metazoa > Chordata > Mammalia > Primates > Pitheciidae > Cacajao > Cacajao melanocephalus. The sequence continues at coordinate 5,793 of CAUYLG010034346.1, forward strand.
ATACAATCTATGTATCCATTTAGTTAGGGCAATGGACAATAAAACAGGTTGGTGGCAATCAGGTGTAACAAATAACATGTATACATAGCAACAAGAATAAATCTGAAAAACATTGTGTCATGGGAGATAAGAAACAGAATAATTAATACCATAACATCTATGCAAATTTAAAATACCTGCATACAAAAAACATACACATTTTACAAGAACACATACTTTACACAGACATTTACAAACATACATTAAATACATTAGGATTGTCCATGGAGAGAGGAAAGGAAATAAGAATAGGAAGTTTTGAAATGGAAATAAACAAATAAATACAGTGAGCAGCTCAGCCTTGTATAGACCTACTATAATGAGCCATGAACTAAGGAATATGATTAACTCAATCCTCTAAGTTGAGATCCCACAAAAGTACATGGGAAATATGAATTAAGCTCACATGTACTGAACAGTTGCCAGTATCTTTAGGATTTTCTCAAAACAAAGTGGTTAAAACCTGTTCCAAGATAACAATTTACACAATATGACTCCTGAGTATTTAATTCCGTAAGTTGGTCAATTTTAATCCCTAGAATTGAAAATTCATCATAATAACGTAGAACAATTTACATGGGGTAAGGGAGTGTTCTTTTAAATCTGTAAGTTGGAATATTATAAATATATAAAGAAAGTTCATCATAATATTGAAAGGAAAACTCATTTCTTCACACTAATGAAACTTAAGCCAAGTTTATCCTGAAATATCATTAGTGATCAACTTTGCAGAAGGGGGTTAAAAAAATCTTTGGCTCTGAGACTTGAAAGGAGCTAAGTCCCAGGAAACTTCTCTGTAATGACAGAGGGGAAAAACCAAGGGTTAGGAATTGGGCATACTTCTGACAAGAGTATAGCCAATACCACTTACAAAGGCAATGAAATATAAGATAAAGCCATGTGTACACAATAGATGTGCCTTAGCTTCCATATTTCTAAGTCTCTTAGAGGCTTACTACTTATTCCATTCATTTTGTCTAAACTGTCTTAACCACAGATCATGTTACACATACTGAAAAAAAAAATTTTTTTTTTGACATGGAGTCTTGCTCTTGTGGCCCAGGCTGGAGTGCAGAGGTGCAATCTCACCTCACTGCAACCTCCGCCTCCCGGGTTCAAGTGATTCTCCTGCCTCAGCCTCCCAAGTGACTGGAATTACAGGCACCCGCCACCACAGCTGGCTAATTTTTGTGTTTTTAGTAGAGATGGGTTTTCACCATCTTGGCCAGGCTGGTCTTGAACTCCCGACCTCATGATCCACCCACCTCAGCCTCCCTCAAAGTGCTGGGATTATAGGCGTGAGCCACCATGCCCAGCCACACCCAGCTAACTTTTTTTGTATTTTTAGTAGAGACAGGGTTTCACCATGTTGCCCAGGCTGGTCTTGAACGCCTGACCTCAGGTGATCCATCTGCCTCGGCTGGGATTACAGGCATGAGCCACTGCACCCAGCCTACTACAGAAAAACTTATTAACTGCTAGAAATTGGGAACTGTCTTTCAATCGCCCTAGAAGTGTTAATGCAAAGAGAACACACTGATGAACGAGAGCGCACTGATGAATGCAGGCAGTGTAGAACTGATGGAGCTATACAACTATTCCTTATGAATACCCTGAGAACCTACCAGATTCACTAAGGTCAGTGGTATACCAGCCAACATGTCTTAAACCATCTTCTACTCAGTATGCCCTTCCCCACTCTAGTAACTACCCAATACCCTTTCACTTCCCTACTCTCCCATACCTACCTTCACTGCCTGGCAAACTTTTATTCTTCCTCCAAACTCCTGCTAAAATGTCATGTAATTCAGAAAGCCTGTCCTATCCATAATCTCCCCTTAGAGAGTTAACATACCTTTCCTTTGTTCTAACTCTGTACCTTATACTTACTTCTACCATTCCATTTATCACATATTCATATATCATAATATTTTTACATGTCTATCTACCTTACTAGACTATGAAACAGACTAAGATACTTACATTTTAAGAGGGAATGATCTCTAACAGCTTCTGCAGCTAATACAGACTTCCCACAGCCTGCCATTCCATATATGGTGACCCATCCTGGTTCACCATTCAATTTCGAGAGCTTCTGCTGAATTGCATTCACCAGTTTCTTCCTTGCGACAAAAACAACTGGCCTCTGTGGTACTCCACCTTCACATAGGACTGTCCTTACTAAAATCCAAAACAAAACAAGCATGAATGAATAGAACTTTGGAATGATCACTGAAGTAATACTATAAAAACCAGAGAGCAACGCTGAGGCTTAGCCTGAAAATTTCCAAGAGAAGTAAGAAAATGTGGCTAGCATATTAACTTCAATTTTCTGATTTATCAGACCACAGAGAGCTAAGGCAAACACACATCCTTCAAGGTAACTAGAGAAAATGGAAGCCTCTCTCTGTATCTGCCTTTACTCATCCTACTATTTCCTGACTTTCAGTCTCTCTCATATTGAAGACTGGGAAGGAGCGTATAAAAGGAAGAACATTTATGGAATACCTTTCAAGAACATATATTTCTAAAGATTCTTATTTTTTCCTACAAACTTATAAACGCATAGAACTGGAAAATAAACAAGGGCCTATAAATTGTCTTATTGTCACTAAAAATGAGGGTAGACATATTATTTTCTCAGCAGTATAGTTCACTGGGCAAGAAGAAAATGTGAGATTTAACATAGATGCAAATAAGAAATATTTAAATTGAAAACATCACTACAATTTTTCAGCATGTGGTTTTCAGTGAACTGGTCACACTGTTTTCAGAAAATTACATCTGTAATTTTTGTAATAAGACGAACCGGCAGCAATTTTGATAGCAAAGTGACAGAAGGTATAATGGATACAAACCATATGAAGTTATTCCACTAACTGAATCTTTACCACTGGAAGAAGAGAAAACAGGAATGCCATCATGGAGAAGGGCAGCAAGATCTTTATATCCTTCATGTAGTAGAGCATTGTAGAATGATATGTAGGAACCATTATCTTTTTTAAGTATCATTTTAATTAGCATAGCTGCTCTTTGCTGTTGAGTGGGCTAAAAAAAAAATTAAGTAGTTTAGTATACAACAATGAGTATGTACACAACATAAATTAGTGGAGACCGGGGCAAGTTCTGAAATTCTAAAATTTTTAACAAAGTGTGGACTGCTTCAGGGAGCTTTACCTCATTTCTTACTTTTTCCTCTTCTAATATTGTTAAAAATCCATCACTAATCATGTGATCCATGATGTAGGATGTCTTGATGTCCCTTTCCAGAGCTTCTCTATGTTGAAGCAAACAATTTCGAGCTTTTGCATCCATCCTCCCTCAAATCTTTTTCTCTTTGAGCTGTCAACCATGAGCTACAGCCAAAACACCAAAATATTTGTCAGGCCAAATAAATATATGAAAATATACACAATCTCACTAGTAAACAAAAAATGTAAAAAGCACAAAACTGATTGTTTTTTCTTGGCAAAAATTTTTAAATGGACAAAACCCAATGCTTGGAAAGGTATGAGAAAATGGGCATTCTTATGCACTAACTGCGGAAAGTAGAAAACAGAAGCAATTTTCTGGAAGGCAGTATAAGATACAGAAGTGTTTTCTCTCTAACTCAGAAATCCCACTTCTAAGAATTAACCTCAAAGGAGACATTCACACACATATGTAAAAATATCCATTAGGAGAATTAATGAGTTTCAGATTAGGTGTGGTGGCTCAAGCCTATAATCCCAGCACATTGGGAGGCTAGCGTAAAAAATAAAAATAAAAAAGAATGAATGGAGGATGTTTCAGTGACGAAAAATAATGAAGGACAACCTAAATGTCCATCATTCTGAATATGGATTTTAAAAATTAGGGTATGTATATAAAATGGAATATTATGCAGCCATTCAAAATTATAAGACACATATCTCTATGTATTGACATGGAAAGATGTTCATAACACTGTTGCTGAAAAAACAGAAATACGATCCCACGTATAACATAAAACGTGCTGGTACCATATGAAAATATATAGGAGATGTTTAGAGGTTTATTAATCAAAATGTTTGGGTTACTTCTGAGTAGCAAAATTTGGGATTTCCCCCACCCTGTCTTAATTTTCTTTTTTTTTTTTTTTTGGTAGTAGAGACGGGGATTCGCCATGTTGATCACGCTGGTCTCGAACTGCTGACCTAAGGTGATACACCAGCCACGGCTTCCAAAGTGCTGGGATTACAGATGTGAGCCCCACCATGCCCAGTCTCTACTGTTAATTTTTTTTAGCATACATTATCATTTTTTACAATAAAATACTTCTTTTTTAAATTAAGATTGTATAAAATAGTGATTACACTGAGGTCCTAATATTAAGAGACTTCTTGTTTTCTTTATCAAACATAAGACTGAATTGTTTGTACTGAGTATTAGTTCTCATTCAAGGAGGATGTCAGTTCTAGGTCTTCCTTGCTAAACACATTTCCCACAAAGCAACAGGAAATACTTTCGGAGGTCGCTTCTCGGATCAAGAGGACATGAGGAAAGAATAATAGCATTTATAGTAAAATACTTGAAGTTTCTAGCAACTTTATTTCAAATATAATGCAAATTTTTCCATGGGCATAAAACCCAGTTCACAATATCTGGAAGTTTTCAAAACATTAACAGAACTCTATTCAATGCACAGAGTGAGTCTAAACGCGTTTATCAATTAACTCATTCAATACACCTTTGTGCCCCTCCCTACGTGTCAGGCACCAAGACTACAGAAAAAAATTGAGTCATTTTCCTGAAATAATTCACAGTCTAGTCAGATAAGAAAAACAGGGGGTGAGAATGTGAATATGCCCGAAGTACAAAAACAGAGCACAAGTAACTTGGAGCTCACAGAAGAGGGGCAATAATTATCAAACTTCAATGACTATTTTTGAAGTCACCAAATGCAGCACTTGGAAAAATAGAGACGTAAGGCATTTGCCTATGCTTGTCAAGGCTTACAAAATGCCCAGCAGTGGCATGAAATTGATAAAAAGTTATTGATTGGAATCAAAACTCTCATTTTTTTAAAATGTTAATGTTTTTGGCCTCTTAAACATAAAATGTTCCTCAATTTACAGTAAAGAAATTCGATGTGGAAAAACAAGAATGAATGAATTTTTTAGGTTACGTCCAATAGCTATGCAAATAGACACTCTGGCTTTCTGGAACTAATTTCCAATTTCACCTAGTCCTGTTAAACTAAAATATACAAACCTTAAACACGTTTTAAAACTGCATAAACTAAAATATCTGAACAAAGTCTCAAAGGGTCCCACCTTTTGTAACCCACAACAAAATGGAAAGCAAAACTCTTCATAAATGTAAAATAGAAAGCACAGTATATGTTCACCCACAAAAACCTCGTTTACTATTTCCTCTTTAGATAATTTCTCTTCCTGGTACAGGAGAAGGATCAAATATTCCATGTCCTCAAATTCCCAGTCCCTGAAATTAGCTACCGAGCCTCCAAAGAACCTGGCTCAGGGAGAAAAGCGAGGAGGTCAACTTACCCAAGCCTTACCCTCTAGAACTTACTGGGAAGGGCGGCACTGCGGGGACAAGACTAGGAGACTCCAGGCCGATGGGGGTGGGAACAGCAAAAGGGGTTTTCCGCCGGGAATCAGGAGTGCGGGGCGCTGGCTCGTCACATACCCTGCGCCCCGGGGCAGGTCTGGTCCTCACAGGCGCCTCACCTGGATCTCCCCAGCCCCGGGGCGCACGAAGACCGCCAGGGACCTCCGAAGGGTGGCGAGGTGGGCGTCCACCCAAGTTGCAGCCTGACCCCAGTCCCGGGGCGCCGCGGTGAGGCCCGGCCCGCGGGCCGCCCTCCGATGGATCCCACTCCTAGACACAAAGGGATGAGGGGTTCCCGGCCTGTGGCGCCCTTCCCCCGGCGGCAGCTGCACCCCGCGGGAGCCCGGCGCTACTCCGGACGCCGCCGCGGCACCTCAAGTCTTCGCGGGTCGCCGACTGCCCAGACTCCACACCTCTGGTTCTATCCCTTTTGCCCAGGGATAGAACCGACGCTTCCACTCGCTATCTCTTCTTCTCCGCGTCTGTACGGCTGAGCAGCCAAAACCCGCTGGGTACGCCCAGCCCAGACGGCGCGCGCCCGGTTATGCAAACAAACACACTAAGCCCCAAGGGGCGGCCTCGGCTGCCGCCGCGCACTCCCGCCGCCGCTCCTGCCCGCGCGCGTAGGGGAAGTGCCCGCCTATCGCGTGGAGAGGGCGTGACTAAGGCACAGGGCCCGGCCGCTTTCTCACCGAGGCCGAATTCGGGCCGCGGCGGCGCGCTCGACGTGGCGCGAGACCCCGCCCCTCCTCGTCTAGTCCCGTCAGCCTGCGCGCTCCCGGGAATTTGAATTTCCTCGGATTTGGAGCCATATCGCAGCAGAAGGCGCTATGGGGTGAGGTCGCCGCCAACCTCGATTAGGGGAACTAAGGAGCAAGTAGCGGAAACACTCAGTGAATCAGAATCAAAGAGGATGGCGGGGAGAGGGAAGGGGCTGGGCTCTGGGCGGTGCCAAGTCTGTGAGGGGGCGCGGTCACCGCCCAGGATTCCCGCAGACGCCCAGGCTGCCACGTCCTGCTTCCCCGGTGAAGAAGCCGCCCGGGGCTTGTCGTGCTAGGGCCTCCAGGCATGTCTGAGGTGAAAAACCGGAAGAAGTCGGGGCCCAGGGGAGCCCCAGCTGCGGAGCCCGGGAAGCGGAGCGAGGACGGGAAGAGCCCCGAGGCCCCGGGCGGCGGAGGCGGAGGCGGGGGCTGGGCGGACCCCCGGACGGGCCTGAGTCTGCTGTCGCTGGGGACGTGCCTGGGCCTAGCCTGGTAAGTGGACGCGAGGCTCCCCTGGCCGGCCTCCTCTGAGCCCCGTGCTGTTTGGGCTCCCACCCGGCTTCGCATCCCGGCGGAGGTGATCCAACCCCCCAGATCTGGGCCTTCTGTGCCTCTGTCTCTACCCCAAAGGAAGGAAACAGCCCAGCCTTGTTTTTTCCTTTCGCGCGTTTCTTATGTCTCATTTTCTCCCGTACTGGTAGCATTCCCATATCGCTCAGACGGAGTTGAGGCTAAGGTTTGGGAACTAGCCGTTTGTTAAGGTCTGCAGATTGGGCCACACTTTCTGAAGCGCCTGATACACGTCAGAAGCGTTCATGTTATAAACCGTTACTTCCTGTCCACTGTGCCCCAGTCCGGAACATATCTGCCCCACTTTACTTGCCCCATAAATGCCTAATGGAAATATTTGCAACCTTAAAACAGATCATTATGTTGGGAAACAGATCATTATGTTGGAAGACCGAGGCAGGTGGATCACTGGAGGTCAGGAGTTCGAGACTAGCCTGGTCAACATGGTGAAACCACATCCCTACCAAAAATACGAATAATTTTAGACGGGCGTGGTGGTGGGCCCCTGTAGTCCCAGTTTCTCCGGAGGCTGAGGCAGGAGAATCGCTTCAACCCGGGAGGCAGAGGCTGCAGTGAGCCAAGATCGCACCACTGCATTCCAGCCTGGGCGACCGAGAGAGACTCCGACTCAGTCTCAAAAAACAAACAACAACAACCGAAAAAAACAGATCGTTATGATAACAGCAGAGTTTGGAGGAGTCCTCATATGTTGATCACAGTGCATGCATTATGAATTTAAGGTCTTTTACTAAGTTACAGCTTGAACTTCGATATGGTAAAGCTACAAAAGCATAGCACTTGTGTTCACTTAAAACTAAACAGTTGCAGTTTTTAAACTAGGTAAATGGCAATATATTGGTGTCATTAGGAAAAATGAATATTAGAAATAATCTTACAACCAACTTGTGAATTTTATTTTCTGAATTTTTTTTTTGTGAGGGGGAGGAAATTACCCATTTAATTTTAATAAGACTAGCACCTTAATAGAATTTTTCTCCATTTTTCATTTATTTGTAAAGTTATTTAGTAAGACTGTTGTCAATCTTCCAGAGTGACTGAAATTTTAGAAGAGATCCTGGACGTCTAGAACATTTTTGATGCTAGTACATGAGGAATTACACTTTACTGGTGACTCATCCCAAACTGTGTATTTTTCAGAGTTAAAATATTTGTTACAGCCAAGCTCGGTGGCTCGCGCCAGTTAGCCCAGCACTTTGGGAGGCCGAGGTGGGCGGATTACTAAGTCAGAGTTCGAGACCAGCCTGGCCAACATGATGAAATCCCGTCTGTACTAAAAATAGAAAAATTAGCTAGGAATGGTGGCACAGACCTGTAATCCCAGCTATTCTGGAGGCTGAGGCAGGAGAATTGCTCTATCCGGGGAGGTGGAGGTTACAGTGAGCTAAGATTGTGCCATTACACTCCAGCCTGGGCAACAGAGCCAGACTCTGTCTCACAAAAATTCTTTTAAATTTTGTTAAAATAAAGTAGTTAAATGCCCTCTTCAAAAAATCACAGAATTGTCAGCTGGCCATGGTGGCTCATGCCTATAATCCAGCACTTTGGGAGGCCAAGGCAGGCAGATCACCTGAGGTCAGTAGTCGGAGACCAGCCTGGCCAACATGGCAAAACCCCGCATCTACTAAAATACAAAAAAGCCAGGCATGGTGGCACGCTCCTGTAATCCCAGCTACTCAGGAGGCTGAGGCAGGAGAATCGCTTGAACCCAGGAGGCAGAGGTTGCAGTGAGCCAAAATCGTGACACTGCTCTCCAGCCTGCATGATGGAGCAAGACTCTGTCTCAGAAAAAAAAAAAAGAAAAAGATAGCATTGTTTATTTTACTAATACAGAATATGTTAATTTTGATCTGAAAGGAATAAATGTACTGAATTTACTGTTTTTTGGGGTTTTTTTAATTGTTTTTTTTTTCTTTTATAAAAATTTAAAAATTTTCTAAAAGAGATGGGGTTTTACCGTTATAGCCAGGCTGGTCTTGAACTCCTGACCTCAGGTGATCCACCCACCTCGGCCTCCCAAAGTGCTAGGATTACAGGCATGAGCCACCGCGCCCGGCCTGAATTTACTGTTTTAAATAAATTGCTCTTATGTCTTAAAAAGGGTGACCTTCTTTAAGTAAATTTAAAAAAAAAAAAAAAAAAAAAAACCTTTTTGGGCCAGATGTGGTGGCTCACGCCGATAATCCTAGCACTTTGGGAGGCCGAGGTGGGCTAATCACTTGAGGTCAGGAGTTTGAGACCAGCCTGGCCAACATGGTGAAAGCCCATCTCTACCAAAAATTAGCTGGACCTGTTGGCACATACCTGTAATCCCAGCTACTCTGGAGGTTGAGGCAGGAGAATCACTTGAACCCAGGTGGTGGAGGTTGCAGTGAGCCAAGATCTGCCACTGCACTCCAGCCTGGGTGACAGCAAGACTTGCCTAAATAAATAAATAACCTTTTTTGTATTGGGAAGGTAAGTTACTATTCTGGTTAGCTTTAATAGGAAACTAAACTTTAAGGGAATAAAACATCAGGAATTTGCTGTTAGTGATTCTTTATTGCCTGCAGGCAATAAAGACCAAAATGTGTTACATTCGTTAGGAAGATTTCATTTGAGCTATGTGTTTGCAAAATGATAAAACACTGCTATATCAAAAATAATTTTGGGGGCCAGACACAGTGGTTCATGCCTATAATCCCAACACTTTGGGAGACTGAGGTAGGAGAATTGCTTGAGGCCAGGAGTTCGAAACCAGCCTGGGAAACATAGACTGTGTCTACAGAAAAAATTTTAAACAGCCAAGTGTGGTGGCGTGCGTGCACCTTTCATCCCAGCTACTTGGGAGACTGAGGTGGAAAGATAGCTTGAGCCTGGGAAGTCAAGGCTGCAGTGACTGATGATTACACCACTGTGCTCCAGTCTGAGAGACAGAGAAAGACCCTATGTCTCTAAAATATGTGCATTATATGTATTTTTTATGGACAGATTCTACTATTATTATTTAAATAGTTGACAGTTGCTCTTGTGAAATATTTTGCTGCAAAAATTGAAGCATATGTACTTTGGTTATTGTTTATAGCAAAATATTTATTCATAGTAAATTTGGGAATAAAAATTTATCACCATAAGACATTTGTAAACATTTTCCAAATAAAAAGCAAGTATTTGGCATCTTAAAATACTTAAAAGCTCACTAGAATTTTAACAAAGCCATTGAGATCTTTACCACTAAAATACATAATTCAGCATCTAAAAGTCAGTCCATCAAATCCTTATTCAATGCTTTCTGTACTGACACAGCCCTGGTGGTTAAAATACAAGTGCGTATGTGTGTCTCTCTTAAACACTGCTTATCTGTCCTCTCACTCTTCATCTGATTATGTTGTTGGAGGAAAAAATTCTGAACCCTTTCACTGCCCAAGAAGGACTTCAAGGAATTACCCTATATCATTGTCTTCAGACCTTTCTATTTAGAAAGAAAAGAGAAATAATACATAAGAAACTTAAAAGTGTGTTGCTTTAATATTTTCTCCCTGCTATTACTTAGCCTGATTGGCCGGGCGCAGCAGTGCCTCCCACCTGTAATCCCAGCACTTTGGGAGGCCGAGGTGAGCGGATCACTTGAACTCAAGAGTACAAGACCTGCCTGGGCAATGTGGTAGAACCCTGTCTCTACGAAAAATACAAAAAAATTAGCATACCTATAGTCCCAGCTCTTTGGCGGGGGCTGAGGTGGGAGGATTACTTGAGCCCTGGAGTTTGAGGTTTCAGTGAGCTATGATTGAGCCACTGCACTTAGCCTGGGTGACCAAAAAAAAAAAAGGCCTGATATATCCTATGGAAATTTTTCAGATAAAAGAAATGAGATTCTGCTTTCAGAAAGTTAAAAAGTTGTGAAATTACTAAAGAAGACACAAAACCTGTCACACATGCTTATTTCATTACATAGAAATTTAATCAGCTGGAAATTCCATTGTGAAAATTGTGTTTCTTATGGAAATTTCAACAGATTTTTTTCATTGCTTTTATAAAAGTTCTTTATAGTATCTGTTATAATTATGTACAAAAAGTCAAAAGCTCTTTAAACAAGTCATATAGCTGATTTTTTTTTGTTATCCAATATAATTTTCTCTATAAATCATACTGTAAAACCTTGGCTAACTCCATTTCTAGTTCTAGTTTTCTTTCTCTTAGTAGAGTTTTATCTAAAAGACAAGGGTATACTTTAAATGCCCTGCTTCTTAAAAATGGAATATGGTCAAAGTTTTCTTGAAACCTAGGTATTGTGCTAAAAATGAGGCCATAGATGGTATGAAACATAGGGCTAAGTGGATACTGACCCTAATAGTGGCCCTGGAACTTCTCTTGCAGAAGGTCTTTAACAACAGCTTCGTTTGGTTTTTTGCCTCTTTTTCATTAAGCTGAAATACAGCCAGAGGAAATCCTGAATTTATAAGTCCTCAATCAGCTGTCTGCCACCATGTAACCTTCCTAAAGGAACTATACAGAGGCAACACACACCAATAATAACCACCATGCACTGTAGGGAAATGTAAACCATTCATTACCACAGGACCCTAGATAGATCTGTATGAGGTCTCTATAGACTGCAATGGCTTATGAAGGAGTCAGGAAGATTCTTTTTGTAAGGCCTACACTAAAAGTAGCCTGGGGTCCCTTTCTCCTGTATCTAACTCTTCCACAAGGCTATATGACATGATATGATAGTGAGAAGAGGCCCAAAAACAAGAGTTATTTTTCTTTAGTGATTTATAAGTGGTATAATCTATCAAATCTATTCCATCCTTTATTTGCCATAAACACAACCCAGTTTATACTTAGTCTTCAAAGGCAGACAGGCCTGGGGTTTCTATCTAGTGCAGGTGAGCAGGAACCCTGCTCCTTTATACAATCACAGGCATGTAGGAAGGACAGAAGAGTAGCTGCACAAAGTAGTCCAAAAGAAAGGTAGCCAGTCTTGTTGGCAGGCATCTAATCCCAGCTACCTGGGAGGCTGAGGCAGGAGAATCACTTGAACCTGGGAGGCATAGGTTGCAGTGAGCCGAGATCATACCACTGCACTTCAGCCTGGGCAACACAGTAAGACTCCATCACGAAAAAAAGAAAAGAAAGGGGCCACAGTACTTAAAGGAAATAGCTGATGTGCTATGCTCTATTGTTCCAGGAGCTTTTATGAATAACAATAACTATTTAGTGTTTACAACAACTCAGCCGGATGTGGTGACTCACACTTATAATCCCAGCACTTTGGCAGGCCAAGGCGAGAGGATTGCTTGACCCCAGGAAGTTTGAGCTGCAGTGAACTATGGTTGCATCACTGTAGACCTCTTCCTCTTCAGCTGCCCAAAAAAAAAGAAGAAAGAAAAAAAACGTAGCCAGATCTCGTTTCTACAAAAAAAATTTTTTTTAATTAGCCAGTGGTAGTAGTGTACTTGTGGTCCTAGCTACTCCAGAGGTTGAGGTGGGAGAATCACTTGAGCCCAGGAGTTTGAGGCTGCAGTGAGGTATGATCAGGCCGCTGCTCTCCAGCCTGGGTAACAGAATGACACCCTATTGAAAAACAAACTATAACCCTACAAAGTATTGGCTGGGTGCTATGGCTTACATCTATAATCCCAACACTTTGGGAAGACAAGGCAGGAGGATTACTTGTCTTGAGCCCTGGAGTTCAAGACAAGACTGGGCAACATAGGAAGACCCCCATCTCTATAAAAAATTTAAAAAGTAGCCAGGCATTGTGCCTGTAGTCACAGCTATTCGGGAGGCTGAGGCTGGAGGATCTCTTGAGTCCAGGAGTTCTGGGCTGTAGTGCACTATGCCGATCGGGTGTCCGCACTAAGTTCGGCATCAATATGGTGACCTCCCAGGAGCAGGGGACCACCAGGTTGCCTAAGGAAGGGTGAACCGGCCCAGGTCGGAAACGGAGCAGGTCAAAACTCCCGTGCTGATCAGTAGTGGGATCGCGCCTGTGAATAGCCTCTGCACTCCAGCCTGGGCAACATAGCTAGACCCCTGTCTCTAAAAAAAAAAAGTAGCCAGGCATTATGACCCATGCCTGTGTTCCCAGCTACTCAGGAGGCTGAGGTGGGAGGATGGATTGGAGCTGGAAGGCTGCAGTGAGCCGTGATCACACCACTGCACTCCATCCTGGGAAACAGAGCGAGATCTTGTGAAAAAAATAAAATTAGACCTGGCGCAGTGGCTCATGCCTGTAATCCCAGCACTTTGGGAGGCCCAGGTGGGTGGATCACGAGGTCAGGAGTTCGAGACCAGCCTAACACGGTAAAACCCCGTCTCTACTAAAAATATAAAAATTAGCTGGGCGTCGTGGCTCACACCTGTAGCCTCCAGCTACTTGGGAGGCTGAGGCAAGAGAATTGCTTGAACCCAGGAGGCAGAGGTTGCAGTGAGCTGAGATCATGCCACTGCATTCTAGCCTGGGTGACGGAATGAGACTCCATCTCAAAAAAAATTATTATAATAAAATAAGGTATTATTATCCCCACTTCACAGATGGGGAAACATCAAAATTATTTAACTTGCCCAAAGTGTTTATACAGCTTAGTACATGACAGAGCTGAGGTATTCCAGTCACCCACCTAACCAGTATGATTCATTGCCTCCCTTTGGTATTAATCCCCAAAGAAAGGCCAAGATCCTAGAAATAGAAATCCCCGAGTCCAGAATTACTTATAGTTCTTTTCTTCCTTCTACTAGAAGGTATACCCTTTAGCAGAACCTAATTGCCTGTTTTTTACCCTCATCTAAATGGGAAGACTGGGAATTGCTCTTCTTAGAATATGTCCCTGATGCGGTGGGGGGGCTGGGGGGGGATACCATTAGAAATACCTAATATAGATGATGCGTTGATGGGTGCAGCAAACCACCATGGCACATGTATACCCATGTAACAAACCTGCACATTCTGCACATGTACCCTAGAACTTGAAGTACAATTTAAAAAAAAAAAAAGAATATGCCCCGGCTCATAAAAAGGAAATGAAGCACATTACACGCTAACATGGATGCCAGTTTGAAAGCTTAGTTTTTCAGAACTGAAGCAGCCTTCTCAGCATATTTTCTTGACTTCTAGAAAATCAGTTATGTAGGCCAGGTGCAGTGGCTTACACCTGTAATCACTTGAACCCAGGAGGTGGAGGTTGCAATGAGCCGAGATCATACCACTGCACTCCAGCCTGGGTGGCAGAGTGAGACACTGTCTCAAAAAAAAAAAAAGAAAGTCAATCACCTTCTTCTTTAATGTTAAATGAATTAATATTTATAAAGTACTTAGAATAGTGTCTGGCACATGTAAGTGAAAAATGAAATCTATTTTAACTCAGCACTGCACAGACCACTTTTCATCACTAGTGCTAAGTCAGCTTTGTACTTTTTTCTTATGTGCACTGTTCATATGAAGCAAGGATGAATTTTTTTTTTTTTTGAGAAGGGAGTCTCACTCTGTCACCGGACTGGAGTGCAGTGGCATGATCTTGGCTCACTACAACCTCCAATTCCCAGGTTCAAGCGATTCTCCTGCCTCAGCTTCCCAAGTAGCTGGGATTACAGGCACGTACCACCATGCCCAGCTAATTTCTGATTTATTTATTTATTTTTTTTTTAGTAGAGAGGGGGTTTCACCATGTTGGCCAGGATGGTCTCGATCTCCTGACCTGGTGATCCCCATGCCGCGGCCTCCCAAAGTGCTCAGATTACAGGCATGAGCTACCATGCCTGGCCAAATTTTTTTTTTTAATTTTATTAAGAGGCTAACCATCCAAAAAACCCTGCTAATTATCATCAGAGATGATATTTCCGCTAACATGACACAGGTTTTGTTTAAAGCTTGAATTTGAAAAGAAGTCCTGAGAAAGTTATTTAATGTATTTTTTGTAGTGAATCAACTTTCATACAAAAGTCTCTTTTATCATAATGATTTCATTCTGAATAAGCTTGCTAATCTATAGTATAGATCTATGGTGGAGTATTAGATAATAAAATTAGTCCCTGAAATTAACTGTATTTCTTTTTTTCCTTCCTCTTTTTTTTGTTGGGGGAGGGCAGGAAGGGTCAGGAAGGTGTGGGGAAGGCAACTCTATTTCTTTAGGGTGGTCTCTTTCTTAATAGGGTCTCTATCTGCTGGTCTCAGATATCCTATACTCTGGAAGGAAAAAAAAAAACAAAAAACAACTCTTAAAAGCCAGAAATGAAACAGCCAATGAAAAAAGAATTATGTTCACCCTTCCATCTTTGAGATTTAGGATAATAGTGTTTTCTAATAACCAGAAGCTTTAAAAGTTCCTATTAATTTAAACACAGGAGAAAAGTCAATCTGTGTTAATAATGTAACCTGGGATGGCATATGATAGAAATTAACCACCATCATCAAAAGAAATTTGTTTCCTCCAATATGTAAACATTTGTCTAATTTAGCTTTGGACAGTTTTGTAGCTACAAAACTAATGATGCCATTTATGAATTCAAAGCATTACCACTTTTGCAAGGATACACAAAGCTCAGATAACTGCACTTATTCAGAAAAGTCTTTCACCTCTCCATTAAACCTTGGGATCTTTAAATGATTGCCTTTCAGTGGAAATTAATTTCACAAAACATGGTCAGTCAGTATGGTTCTAAGTTTGACTGTGCACTTAGATTACCTGGGAAGCTGTTGAGTTTCCAACATCCAAGCCACATCCCAAACCAATTAAATCAGAATCTTCATGAGACTCAGACATCAGATTTGTTAAAGCTGCCAGGTGATTAAAAAATATAGCAAAGATTTTGAATCACTTGTCTAAGGACTGTGTTTTAGGCAGATACTTCTCATAGTTCTGCTCCATTGCTTTTTGAAGACTCAATATGCAAAGAATTTCAACTGTTGGCCGGGCGTGGTGGCTCACACCTGTAATCAAGCACTTTGGAGGCCAAGGCGGGCAGATCACCTGAGGTCAGGAGTTCAAGACCAGCCTGACCAACATGGTGAAAACCCCGTCTTTTAAAAGAAAAAAGAGAATTTCAACTGTTTTTCTCTGAGCTTGAAGAATTGAGTTAAAGTAGACAAAATGGTGTTAGATCCAAGGCAATTCTTTTGTGCTAGCTATTTCAAATCCTGTATAAATAGATGTTGATTTGTTGTTTTAAAGATTGAGGTAGCTTTTTATGCTTCCACCCGTGATGAAGAGTAAACTCCAATTTTAGAATGACATCTCAAGTACACCTATACAAGTCATGTCGTTGAGTACAACTAATTGTACAGTTTATACACTCTGCACTGATTGTGATCTATTGTCACTTCAGCAATGGCTCTTTTCTATTTTTATACCTCTTTTCACACCCCCTGCTATTTTGCAACATCTAATTACTATCACTTCTCTTTTCCTCTCCACTACTTTTCATCAGTGTACTCTTCTACATTTCAGTTTTAAAATACTTTTTTATAGATAAGTCTTGTTTCTCTTACATTTCAACAGAAAAACACCTATTTTCTAGATATTACCCAAATATGGCCTTGTGAAAAACAGTAGAGATCAAAGGTCTTATTCTAAATTGTTCACTTTATCTTCTTCTAAAATATTTCTTGTATATGCATCTATTACAGATACCACACCATCTTATTCCATGGGCTGTGAACTGTGAAAAAGGGCAGTGCTTTACCCATCTTTGCATGAGTTAAACCAGTACCTACCACATGAAAATCTGTCAAAATAAACTGATAAAAGCTGCATTTAGGCCGGGCATGTTGACCTACGCTTGTAATCCCAGTGTTTTTGGAGGCTGAGGTGGGAGGATCACTTAAGGCCAGGAATTCAAGACCACCTTGAGGCTGGGCACGGTGGCTCGTGCCTCTAATCCTAGTACTTTAGGAGGCTGAGGCAAGCAGATCACTTGAGGTCGGAAGTTTAAAACCAGCCAACATGGTGAAAACCCATTTCCACTAAAAATGTTAAAAAATTAGCTAGGCATGGTGGCAGGCACCTGTAATCCCAGCTACTTGGGAGGCTGAGGAGAATTGCTTGAACTCAAGAGGCGGAGGTTGTAGTGACCCAAGATCATGCCATTGCACTCCAGCCTGGGCAACAAGAGCAAAACTCCGTCTCAAAAAAAAAAAAAAAGCTAAAGACCACCTTAGACAACATAGCGATATGGTGTCTCTACAAAGAAAAAATAAATTAACCAGCTTGCAGTCCTAGCTACTTGGGAGGTTAAAGTAGGAGGATTACTTGAGCCCAGGAGTTCAAGGCTGCAGTAAGCTATAATTGTGACACTGCACTCCAGCCTGGGTGACAGAGTGAGACCCTGTCTGTGAAAAAGAAAAAAAAATACAACTACCCATACGAGAATTTATGTTGTTCTTAACAGAACTAGGTATAATTATCCTTTGAAATTCAGATTTAAATGGATATGAATTGGAAAGTAGTGATTTTTCTTTTCTTTTCCAGGTTTGTATTTCAGCAGTCAGAACAATTTGCAAAGGTGGAAAACCAATATCAGTTACTGAAATTAGAAGCCAATGAATTCCAAGGACTTCAAAGTAAAATCAGTTTAATTTCAGAAAAGGTAATTATTAATTGGCTTATCTGGGACGTTTTTCCCATTTTACTTCCCCACTGTCATTTCCCTATCACAGCTCAGAACTTCTTTCTTCCTGCCTTTTAGACTATTACTATTTTAACTCTCACTGATCTTCCTACCTCTTGACATTCTCCTTCTGATCCATTTTGACTCAGATTGCATTTTGAAAGACAAGGATTTTTTAATATTACAATTTCTAGTGTTGAAAAAGACCAATTTGTTCATATTGTCATGATGTTAATTTTCTACTTATGTGCCAGGTATTTAGAGCATTGAAAATATGGTTGATCATGTCTATGGCATATCACCCTGAACGCACTTGGTCTCATCTGAAAATATGGTTGATCTTTGGACATAAAATTAGAATATGAATGCACTTATTGGGAAAAGATCTATCCATTTTTTTCTTTATTTTCTACTTTTTAAGGATATATGTATACACGTTTAGGAATGGCTAGCCTAAGCCAGGAGCAGTGGCTCGTGCCTGTAATCCCAGCACTGTGGGAGGCCAAGACAGGCATATCACTTGAGGTCAGGAGTTAAGATACCAGCCTAGCCAACGTGCTTACTCTAGTAGTAGTGTGTAGGCTAATTTAGAGAACAAGCAACTGGAAGCAGATATTAGATATTACTTTTTCTAAAATACTGTCCTTCATCACTGAAGTCTAGGTTGGGTCTCCACCTAAATGCTTCCATAGCTCTTCCCCTGTCATAGTGCATAAACACTTGTCTTTCTCATCAGTTAAACTAAGCTGCTTAAGGGCAGAACTGTATCTTGTTCAGTATTATGTCTTCAGCCTAATGCTGCAAGCACATGGTAAATTAATGATCATTTCTAGGCCTTTCCATAGTCTCTAAAGCTGTTATCTAAGTGTAGACTAAAAGAGGTCTATGACTTGGCCTTCTGTATTCCAGATACAGATTAGGAGGTGTCAGGGGCTTAGCATAATTTACAAATACTTAAAACACTTTATCATTCCATTTGACTTGTCTCAATAAACTGTTTTTTTTTGTTTTTGCCTTTGTATCTGTAAGACCTGATTCTAGTACCTTCTCTGCAAGAGGTCGGTGGAAATTGCTTTTTCGGGCAGAAACCCTTCCAGAATTATAGGATTTAGGAAAGATACCAAATTTTATATAATGTTGCAGTTTCTAAAAAGCCAAATAACCATAAAAATGACATTGAAGTTACCAGTGGAGTTAAAAAGAGGAAATTGTGATCTATTTCAGATCCTTTAACATTATTTTTCTCTTGAATATGCTTCTATAGGAATGCTGAAATATCTAGGATTATATGTTCAGGTGTGTTTTTTTTTAACATAGTGCTGGCTGGACACGGCGTAATCCTAGTACTTTAGGAGGCCGAGGCAGGCAGATCACTTGAGGTCAAGAATTCGAGACCAGCCTGGCCAACATGGTGAAACCCCCTCTCCACAAAAAATACAAAAATTCGCCAGGCATGGTGGCATGTATCTGTAATCCTAGCTACTTGGGAGACTGAGACAGGAGAATCCTTTGAACCTGGGAGGCAGAGGTTGCAGTGAGTTGAGATGGCTTCACTGCACTCCAGCCTGGGTGATAGAGCAAGACTCCATCTCCAAAAAAAAAAAAAAAAAAAAGACACAGGGCTAACCTGTTTGTGAAAACTATTAACATAATAAATGTCTGTCAGTATGATTCTGATGTACTTGGATATTTTAGACATCTTCAGAATTTTAACTTCGCATGTGTTATACTCCTGTTTGTTAAAGTGTGTTTCTCTAATATGAAAATTATTAAGAAGCCTTGGAAATTGTTTTGTGTTATAAATGCAGCTTGAGTCTACTGAAAGCATCCTGCAGGAAGCTACATCATCCATGTCTTTGATGACCCAGTTTGAGCAGGAAGTATCCAGCCTCCAAGATATCATGCATGACATTCAAAATAATGAAGAGGTGCTTACTCAAAGGATGCAAAGCCTAAATGAGAAATTTCAGAATATTACGGATTTCTGGAAGAGAAGCCTAGAAGAAATGAATGCTAATACAGACATTTTCAAATCAGAAGCAAAACATACACATTCTCAAGTAACTGTCCAAATTAACTCGGCTGAGCAGGAAATAAAATTGCTCACTGAACGGCTAAAAGATTTGGAAGATAGCACACTAAGAAATATTAAAACAGTAAAAAGACAGGAAGAAGAAGATCTCCTGCGAGTAGAGGAGCAGCTAGGCTCTGATACAAAGGCAGTTGAAAAGTTAGAAGAGGAACAGCATGCCCTCTTTGCCAAAGATGAAGATCTGACTAATAAACTTTCCGACTATGAACTCAAAGTTGAAGAATGCAAGACACGTTTGCCAACAATTGAAAGTGCTATTCACTCTGTTCTCAGAGTCTCTCAGGATCTGATAGGAACAGAAAAGAAAATGGAAGACTTGACTATGCAGATGTTTAATATGGAAGATGATATGCTGAAAGCAGTATCTGAAATAATGGAAATGCAGAAAACCCTTGAAGGAATTCAGTATGATAATAGCATATTAAAGATGCAGAATGAACTGGATGTTCTAAAAGAAAAAGTTCACGATTTTATAGCATACTCAAGTACAGGAGAAAAGGGAACTTGAATATAATCTAGAAAATAAAGGAATTGTTGGTGATTTTTAAATTCATGACATTTATTCTGATGAACCATATCATTATACATTAATTGATTAGTTCCATGATTTTGAGTTATTTTGATATGCCTCATCTTATCCTACATTATTGGAAAATAAATGAGATGTCCACACATGGATTATCCACATAATCGAAGCTTATCTTTTTAAGCACTAAAACTTATTTTGTTTTAACCATTTTAAATAGAAATAGTTCTTTACAAATATTTCTCTACTTTTAAAACAAGATACTTAATATTTTTAATGTTTTTTAAAGAATTCGTGGACATCATTAATTTCACCTATTATATTGGACCCACATCATATATTGATGTCTCCAGGGGCTAATGAGGAGTATTTACGGCTTCACTAAATGACCCCAATTTGCCGTTTTTCAAACCTATGTTTCATACCTTTTCTGTCACCTGATCTTGCTGTCAGGTTAGTTGGTAATCTGCCTGCCTCAGCCAGTTCTTCCCTTTCTTATGTAATTCACTGCAGGTTAAGACTCCAGACAACCAAGTTCATAGGAATTTTGTGTAAAATAAAAGATAACATGCCTGAGGGAGAGCCTGGTGCCTTTGCTATGAATTAATATGCACTTTCTGAAAACTATGAAGCCTGGGAAACATTTTAGTTTTTGTTAAGGTTCTAAACTGTGTTACACATACTTGTAAGACTTTTAAAATCAGAGTAAGTATGTTCTTACATAAGGCCTTTCTTATGAATTATGTGTTTATAAATCTTTGACATATCTTTATATACCTGGGTTTTAAGTTCTAACTGTGTTAGACATGAGTTTACTAGATCCGTGATCTCTAGATAACCTACTTAAAATAAAAATAAATAAACCTGTGGCCTGTTTTAAGGAAGAAAAAGTAACTTAACTGTGATAATTAGTTACGCTAATAACTATGGAAGTTAAAAGCATGTCATTTTAAAGATTTCCCAAACCACACCACTAAATTTGTTTTACAAATTGATTTTATCTTATTTGAAATTATATAATGTAGTCAACTGCGTATGAAAGTTTGTTCTTGTTTTTGTCAGTAACCTTACCAGTTTTATAATGCAGTTTCAATGAAATTAAACACACAAAGAACTTGAAAGCAGTCAGTTACAAAAAGGTAGTTGTGGTCAAGTAGTTTTAATATGTAAATATGCAAGTTTTGGGAGAACCCCCAAACTCGGTCTGCATTGGAGTTAGGAGGGCTGGTGTTAGACAGCCATGAGTCATAAAAATAAGCCTGAAGAGTTATATTATTAAAGGGCATAGCAGTCTTAACATTATACTTACTGACTTCTGAATATCTCTTATTTGTGTGCACTGACAAAACTCCTGTTTGTTTACTTTTATTTTCATACTAATAAAATAGATGGTAAAGTTAGCTGGAACTTTGTTGTTTTAACCTCCATCCTGTCAAGGCAGATGTGATCTCTTACACTCTTCATGTTTAAATATTTTTTCTCACCTATCACCACATTTAATATAAGGTTATTAGGAACTTATATATGCCATGTGTAATGGTTACTGAAAGTAAATGGAAACAAGGTGGCCACTGCTCTATAAGGACACAAGGGAAAGAAAAACTGCACTTCTGCAAGTACAACATGAGAAAACTATTAAAGTGTATATGTGTGTGTGTATATATAGATATATACTGTATATAGGAAGAGGTTTTCCTATTAAGAAATTTTTATTAGAGAGATTTAGATGTACTTAATTTATCTTTCACTGTTTCTTCCATTCATTTATTTAACACCAGTGCTTAAAATTTCAAAAACTTTCCTATCTATCAAATATTAAATTACATTGTTAGTCTTTAGGGAAAATTATCAATATCCTAAAACACATTTTTGTATCTTTGTAACTGATAATAAATTTTATATCAATTTCTTATAAAGCAGCCAGGCACAGTGCCTCATACCTATAATCCCAACATTTTGGGAGACTGAGGCAAAATGGCTTGACCCTAGCAGTTTGAGACAGCCTGGGTAACATAGTAAGACCTCATCCCTAAGAAAAAAAAATGTGTAAGGAGGAGTGGAGCCAGGCACAATGGCTTACTCCTGTAATTCCAATATTTGGGGAAGCTGAGGTAGGAGGATTGCTTGAGCTCAGGAGTTCAAGACCAGCCTGGACAACATGGCGAGACCTCATATCTGCTAAAAGTCAAAAAAAGCACATGGCTATAGTTCTAGCTATGAAGGAGGCTGAGCCCAGGTGTTCAAGGTTGCACTGACCTGCACCACTGTGTTCCAGCATGGGTAACAGAGCAAGACCCTATCTCAAAAGCGTAAGAGTACTGGATCGACTGGGCATGGTGGCTCATGCCTGTAATCCCAGCACTTTGGGAGGCCAAGGTGGGCAGATCACCTGAAGTCAGGAGTTCTAGAGCAGCCTGACCAATATTATGAAACCCTGTCTCTTGATAAAAATACAAAAATTAACTGGGCATGGTGGTGGGCACCTGTAATCCCAGCTACTTGGGAGGCTGAGGCAGGAGAATTGCTTGAACCAGGGAGGTGGAGGTTGCAGTGAGCCGAAATCACCCCATTGTGCTACAGCCTGGGCAGCGAGTGAAACTCCATCTCAAAACAAAAAAGAGTACTGGATCAATTTTTTTAATGTAACATGAATAAATCACTTTTACAATACAAGCATCTAATTGTTTTTAAACTTTTGAACATACAATTTTAAAATGTAGTAATATTGCCTTAAATTTTGCTTAATGATCAGAAACTATTAACTAAGTGTATTTGTATATTTTACAACCAAAAATGTTGATTTATTAGCCTGTATGGCTTCATTGAAAAACACGTAAGATGCAAAATTAGTGTTACTGTTTTTTTTTGTTTTTTTTTTTTTTTAGATGGAGTCTTGCTTCGTCACCCAGGCTGGAGTGCAATAACATCATCTCAGCTCACTGCAACCTCTGCCTCCCGGGTTCAAGCAATTGTCCTGCCTCAGCCTCCCAAGTAACTGGGATTACAGGTGCACACTGGCACGCCCAGCTAATTTTTTTGTATTTTAGTAGAGATGGGGTTTCATTGTATTGCCCAGGCTGGTCTCAAACTCCTGCGCTCAGGCAATCCACCTGCCTCTGTCTCCCAAAGTGCTGGGATTACAGGCATGAGCCACCTCACCGGCCAGTAGTAGTAGTTTTTATCTCAACCTAATTGTAGACCTTTGTATGAATTTATAATCTTGCTCAAACTTTGATATGATATCATTACACAATAATGATGCTGAAAATTTACCAAACTCAAGAAAAAAAACCCATTCCTTATAGATTATTTCATATTTGCACAGTTGACAAAAGCTCTGCAAATTTTCCTAGCATCTAGTCATTTCAATGTATAAGCTATTAATTAATTTTGAGACAGGATCTTACTTTCACCCAAGCTGGAGTGTGGTGGTGCAATCACAGTTCACTGCAACTTCAGCCTCCTGGGCTGAAGTGATCCTCCCATCTCAGCTCCTCAGATTGCTGGGACTACAGGTGCACACCACCATGCCCAGCTAATTTTATTTTTTTGTAGAAATGGAGTCTCATTATGTTGCTCAAGCTGGTTTCAAACTCCTGGGCTGAAGCAGTTCTCCCACCCCAACCTCTCAAAGTGCTGGGATTAGAGGCGTAAGCCACCACACCTAGCCTATAAACTGTTAATTTAATACAAATCAAAATATTCCACCCCAGCTTTACACGGCAGGAGAGGAGAGAACTAACATTTTAGCACCTGTTAAAATGACATACCTATACGTATGTCAAACATTTCTAGGAAATTTACATTTGTCATCTTTTTTTTTTCTTGAGTTGGAGTCTCACTCTGTCACCCAGGCTGGAGTGCAATAGTACGATCTTCGGCTCACTACAACCTCCGCCTCCCAGGTTCAGGCAATTCTCCTGCCTCAGCCTCCCGAGTAGCTGGGATTACAGGAGCCCGCCACCACACCTGGCTAATTTTTGTATTTTTAGTAGAGACGGAGTTTCACCATACTGGCCAGGCTGGCCTCTTGGCCAGGCTGGTCTCGAACTCCTGACCTCGTGATCCACCTGCCTTGGCCTCCCAAAGTGCTGGGATTACAGGCATGAGCCACCACACCCAGCCCATCATCATCATTTTAACAGCTCTATATACTGATTACCTACATTGTGCCAGTCATTATCACTAATTCTTACTACACCTTTGCTAGCTATTAGACCCATTTACAAATAAGGAAATGGAGACTTAGGAACATTAGGAACCTTGCAGTCACACTGTAGACCTAGGTCTGTTCAATTCCAAAGGCCAAGGACCTCTCACTACACCATGGGGCCTGCTACTATTCAACCAGGGAAGAAAAATCACAACAAATCTGCTGTTAGTAGAACTATCTTGATAACTCAAAAGAAATAATTCAGTCAAATGTGTTCTCTCTACCACGTTGCCATTAAACTAGACTCTTAAGTCCCTCAAAAGCTATAGCTGTGCTCTAAAATTGTTTGGCCCTTGAGCATAAGAAGGAATCAACAGGCCAGGCATGGTGTGGTTCATGCCTGTAATCCCAACACTTTGGGAGGCCGAGGCAGGCAGATCACCTGAGGTCAGGAGTTTGAGACCAGCCTGACCAACATGGAGAAACCCTGTCTCTACTAAAAATATAAAATTAACCGGGCGTGGTGGCGCATACCTGTAATCCCAGCTACTTTGGGGGCTGAGACAGGAAAATCGCTTGAACCCAGGAGGCGGAGGCTGTGGTGAGCTGAGATCGTGCCATTGTACTCCAGCCTGGGAAATGAGTGAAACTCTATGTGAAAAAAAAAAAAAAAAAAAAGGAATCAATAAATGAATAAATGTTGAAGAAGAGGAGAAAGCGATGCTAAAGAGTCCTAAGCTGGACTCCTCTAATCTATTCATAGGTTTTGCCACTGCATATTCTGGGCACTTTATTTTAGGGCTTAGTTTTAAATAGTAAAGGCTCTCATTATTATATACTAGTAATCTCTAAGATCCCTTCTGGCTTTAAGTGGTTTTGTTTACTTATTTACCCTTTTTTTAAATATTAAAAAAAGTACAGATGGAGCGGGGGGTCTCTCTGTTTTGCCCAGGCAGGTCTCAAACTCCTGACCTCAACGGATCCTCCTTCCTTGGCCTCCCAAAGTGCTGGGATAACAGGTGTGAGCCACTGCTCCTGATCCAAATGGCTTTAAATTATACAGATCAATAAAATTTCCAGGTCCTTTCATAGAATTTAAAGATCCTGGCCAGGTGCCATGGCTGAAGCATGTAATTGCAGCACTTTGGGAGGCCAAGGTAGGCGGATCACAAGGTCAAGACCGTCCTGGCCAACATGGTGAAACTCCGTCTCTACTAAAAATACAAAAATTAGCTGGGTATGGTGGCAGCCACCTGTAACCCCAGCTACTCAGGAGGCTGAGGCAGGAAAATCACTTGAACCCGGGAGGCGGAGGTTACAGTGAGCCGAGATGGCACCACTGCACTCCAGCCTGGCCACTGAGTGAGAGACTTCGTCTCAAAAAAAAAAAAACTCCTTTAGCAAGTTTTTGGAAAGCAGATTGGAACCAGAAATCATAGTCTAGAACCATGTTGCTGTGCTTGTAGATCCAGATAATACTTAACATTACAGGGCAGCATCTAAGCCTAGTACCTTAACTATGCCATAGGAATTTAATAAATATTCAGGCCGGGCGTGGTGGCTCATGCCTGTAATCCCAGCACTTTGGGAGGTTGAGGTGGGCGGATCACTTGAGGTCAGGAGTTCTCAACATGGTGAAACCCCATCTCTACTAAAAAAAGAAAAGAAAAATTAGCTGGGTGTGGTGATGCATGCCTGTAATCCCAGCTACTTGGGAGGCTGAGGCCGGAGAATTGCTTGAACTCAGGTGACAGAGGTTGCAGTGAGCCAAGATTGCGCCACTGCACTCCAGCCTGTGCAATAGAGCAAGACTCCATCACAAAAAATACTAATAATACAAAAATAAACATTCAAACCACTTATGTACTTTTTTTTTTTTTTTTTTTTTTGGTCTGGGAAAGAGTCTGGTTCTGTCACCCATACTGGAGTGGCATAATCTCAGCTCACTGCAACCTCTGCCTCCCTGGCTTAAGTTGTCCTCTCAGCTCAACCTGGCTATTTTTGTATGTTTTGTAGAGACAGGGTTTCACCACATTGTCCAAGCTGGTCTTGAACTCCTGAGCTCAAGTGATCCACCCACCTCACCTCACAAAGTGCTGGAATTACAGGCGTGAGCCACCATCTCCGGCCTTCACTGATGTGCTCTTTTCAGCTACTGATAGACTCTTAACTCATCTATCCATCCTAGGCAAATAGGTTAACCAAGCCCATTAGCCAGGTGTGATGGGACTATAGTCCCAGCTACTCAGGAGGCTGAAGCAGGAGAATCGCTTGGAGGCGGAGGTTGCAGTGAGCTGAGATCGCACCACTGCACTCTAGCCTAGTGACAGAGTGAGACTGCGTCTCAAAAAAAAAATAGACTAATGGAACAGAATAAAGAGCCCAGAAATACATCTACAGGTATATGTTCAAATGATTCTCAACTAAGGTGCCAAAAACACACAATGGGGAAAGGACATGTCTTTAATAATGCCGTTGAGAATACTGGATATCCTATGCAGAAGAATGAAACTGGACCCTTATGTCAAACCATATACAAGAATCAGTTCAAAATGAGTTAAAGACTTAAATGTAATACCAGAAATTGAAACCTACTAGAAGAAAACATGAGGAAAAAGCTTCCTGTCATTAGTCTTGGCAAAGACTTTTTTGGATAGAACCCCAAAAGCACAAGCAACAAAAGCAAAAATAGATAAATAGGATTGCATCAAACTAAAAATCTTCTATACAGAAAAGGGAACAATCAACAGAGTGAAGAGACAACCCATAGAATGTGAGAAAATACTCATGAACCATAAATATGAGAATGGCTTAATATACAAAATATGTAAGGAACTCAAGCAACTCAATAGCAAGAAAACAAATATCCCAATTAAACAATAGCCTATGGACATGAATAGACATTTCTCAAAAGAAGACATAGTAATGGCCAACAGGTATATTAAAAAATGCTCAACATCACTAATTATCAGGGAAAGGAAAAATTAAAACACAGTGAGATATCAATTCACACCTATTAGAATATATACTATAAAAAAGCCAAAAGATAACAAGTGTTGGTGAGAATGTGGAGAAAAGGAAACCATTGTACACTGTGGGTGGCAATGTATAGCCATTATGGAAAACAGTTTGGAGGTTCCTAAAAAAAAAAAATCAGTAAGAATAATCATATGATCCAGCAATCTCCCTTCTGGATATCTATCCAAAAGAAATGAATCAATATGTCAAGGAGTTATCTGTACTCCCACATTCATTGCAGTGTTAGTCCCAGTAACCAAGCTATGTAGAATCATTCTAAGTGTCAATCAACAGATGAATGGATAAGTAACACAGGCATGCGCACACAGGCACACACAATGGAATGCTGTTCTGCCTTTAAAAAGAGGGAAATCCTGTTATTTGTGGCTACATGGATAAACCTAAAGGATATTATGCTAAATGAAATGAACCAGGCACAGAAAGACAAATACTACATGATCTCAATTATACATGGAATCTAAAAGAGTCAGACTCATAGAAGTACAGAGTAGAATGGTGGTTACAAGGGACTGGAGGGGACAGTTAGGGCAACAGAGAGATGTTGATCAAAGAATACAAAGTTTCAGTTCAGCAGGATGAATAGGCCAGGCGCAGTGGCTCACACCTGTAATCCCAGCACTTTGGGAGACCCAGGCAGGCAGATTCACAAGGTCAGGAGTTCAAGACCAGCCTGGTCAACATAGTGAAACCCTGTCTCTACTAAAAATACAAAAATTAGCCAGGCGTGGTGGCATGCGCTTGTAGTCCCAACTACTCTGGAGGCTGATGCAGGAGAATCGCTTAAACCCAGGAGGCAGAGGTTTCAGTGAGCTGAGACTGCACCATTGCACTCCAGCCTTGGTGACAGAGTGAGACTCCATCTCAAAAAAAAAAAAAAAAAAAAAAAAACAGAATGAATAAGTTTTGGAGAGCTATTGTATAGCATGATGACTATAGATAATAATGATATATACTTGAAAATTGCTAAGAGACCAGGTGCGATGGCTCACACCTGATAATCTTAGCACTTTGGGAGGCCAAGACCAGTGAATAACATGAGATCAAGAACTTCAGACCACCCTGGCCAACATGGTGAAAACCTGTATCCACTAAAAATACAAAAATTAGCCAGGTGTGGTGGTGCACAAATGTGGTACCATGTATTCGGGAGACTGCAGCAGGAGAATCACTTGAACTCAGGAGGTAGAGGTTGCAGTCAGCTGACATGGGGCCATTACATTCCAGCCTGGGTGACAGAGTGAGTGAGACTTCTTCCATCTCCAAAAAAAAAGAGAAAGAATTTCTAGGAGAGTAGATCTTAAATATTCTTACTACAAAAAAAATAATTATGTGAGGTGATGGATATGTTTGTTAGCTTGATTTAATCATTTCACAATATGTGTGTATATATGTATATCAAAACATTACATTGTACACAATAAATACATACATTTTAATTTGTCAATTATACCTTAATAAAGCTGAAATAAAAAAGAAGTTTTGTTACCTTGTCTCACCCCGCAAAGCTCAATTGGAAGAAACTGTTTTTTCTCTTCTCCAGCAACTGAAAAAACACATCACTGTCTCATGTAGCTCATTTTATTACTGTACAGAGGACCAATTGTGAAAATAATATAACATAAAAAATGTAATTTCCAGTAACATTTCACAACATTTTCTCAAATGTTTTCCTTCTTTTTCATTAGTAATTCACTTACATTGTTCTAAAGTCTCTTACTTTTGAAGCATCTTTTACCATATGCTTTCCAGAAGAACAGTAAAATTGTAGTTAAAAAGTAACATAAGGCAGGGCATGGTGGCTCACATCTGTAATCCCAGGTGTGGATTTGGGAGGCCAAGGCATGCAGATCACCAGAGGTCAGGAGTTTGAGACCAGCCTATCCAAGATGGCGAAGCCCTGTCGCTATTAAAAATACAAAAAAAAAAAAAAAATTAGCTGGGCATGGTGGTGCACACCTGTAGTCCCAGCTACTCAGGAGGCTGAGGCAGGAGAATCACTTGAACTCGGGAGGTGGAGGTTGCAGTGAGCTGAGGTCACGCCATCCTCAGCTCTGTCACTCCATCCTGGGTGACAGAGCAAACCTTCATCTCAAAAAAAAAAAAAAATTAAAAAAAAAAACCACAAAATTTAAGATGAAATTTAAATGCTAAGCTTCTAATACATTTAATCATTGTGATATTATATTTTCTTATAGTGGCAGAAATCTGAAGCTATCATGGAACAACTGAAGTCTTTTCAAATAATTGCTCATCTGAAGCATCTACAGGAAGAAATTAATGAGGTAAAAACTTGGTTCAACGGGATAACTGAAAAACAGGATATACTGAACAACAATCTGACAATGCTTTCTCAAGACATTACAAAAGTAGAACAAAGTACAACTTCCATGGCAAAAGATGTTGGTCTCAAGATTACAACCGTAAAAACAGATATGCGACGGATTTCAGGTTTAGTAACTGATGTAATATCATTGACAGATTCTGTGCAAGAACTAGAAACTAAAATAGAAAAAGTAGAAACAAGTACAGTAAAAAATATTGGTGATCTTCTTTCAAGTAGTATTGATCGAACAGCAACGCTCCGAAAGGTAGCATCTGAAAATTCGCAAAGAATTAACTCTGTTAAGAAGACACTAACTGAGCTAAAGAGTGATTTCGACAAACATACAGATAGATTTCTAAGCTTAGAAAGTGACAGAGCCAAAGTTCTGAAGACAGTGACTTTTGCAAATGATCTAAAACCAAAGGTGTATAATCTAAAGAAGGACTTTGCTCGTTTAGAACCATTAGTAAATGATTTAACACTACGAATTGGGAGATTGGTTACCGACTTACTACAAAGAGGGAAAGAAATTGCTTTCTTAAATGAAAAAATATCTAATTTAACAATAGTCCAAGCTGAGATTAAGGATATTAAAGATGAAATTGCACACATTTCAGATATGAATTAGTTTGACATTATGGTTTGATGATTCCCATGGGAAAAAGAAAAAATAATAAAAAAAATAAAAAAGAATTAGTTTGACATTGTTGAGATTAGACTAAGGTAATTTTTTTAATGGGACCTCTCGTTAATGAGAAGACTGGTAATCAGAAATAATGATATTTTGGAGTAAAAGTCATTTTGTATTTAATCCTATTTTGTACAGCAAAAATAAAACTTTTAAACAGGTTGATTTTCCAAAATAAATATGCTAAAACCTATTTTTGCAACTTTATATAGCAAGAACTTTATCCATCCTTCTGACATGCATGTTGTTACACACAGACACACAGACACACACACACACACACACACACGAGGAGAGGCAGAATCTGCTGATAGCACTGGGAAATCTCGAAGGGGCAGAATCTGAATCCCCACTTGCCCTCTCTGGCTGCCAGGGAGCCCAGCATATGTGGTTGGGGACCTAACTGAAGAACTACCCCTCAGGGGACAGGGCTGCAACATTCATTATCCAATTCGAGGAAGAGAAACTAGAAAGGTCACAGCCAGTGAGCTGCAGGGAAATAAAAAGTAGAACTTTCTGGGTCTTTCATGGCTTTAGGAAACAGGGAAAGGAACAGTAGTGTCTTGGTCTGTTTGGGCTGTTACTTAACAGAATATAGCAAGAAATTTGGATAGCCTATAAATAACAAATTTATTTCTCACTATTCTAGAGGCTGGAAAGTCTGAGATCAGGGTGCTGGCAGATTCGGCGTCTGGTGTGGGCCCACCTCCTGGTTCATGGATAGCACCTTCTAGCTGTGTTCTCACACAGTAGAAGGGGCAAGCAGCTCTCTGGGGCCTCTTATAGGGGCACTAATCCTGTTCATGAAGACTCCTACCTTATGACCTAATCACCTCCCAAATGTCTCACCTTGGATTTCAACCTATGAATTTTGGGGAGACACATTCAGGTCATAGCAAGTAGGTTATTAAAAGGGGTTGGAAAGTGGCTTCTAGAGCAAGGTTTGTCAGGGAGAGGATGGATTGAAGGGGTCTTGTCAAGCCTCAGACAGAGACTGTGCCTCAAAGCAACACAACTGATGTGTGATGATGATGTGACCAGAAGTAGCCAAAGCAACTAGAGAAGGAGGCTCTAAGCCAGGCGCAGTGGCTCACCCCTGTAATCCCATCATTTTGGGAAGCCAAGCAGGGGAGGGTGGATCATCTGAGGTCAGGGGTTTCAGACCAGCCTGACCAACATGGTGAAACTCCATCTCTTTTAAAAATACAAAAATTAGCCAGGCAAGGTGGTGGGTGCCTATAATCCCAGCTACTTGGGAGGCTGAGGCAGAATTGCTTGAGCCCATGAGGTGGAGGTTGCAGTGAGCAGAGATCACTCCATGGGCCTCCAGCCTGGGAGACTCGGAGACTGGGAGACAGAGCAAGACTACATCTCAAAAAAAAAAAAAGGAGGCTCTAACAGCATTGGCAATTCCAATGACATAAAACTTCAGAAAATGCAAAGTAATCTAAAGTGACAGAAAGTAGATCAATTGTTGCCTGTTGTGTTAGGATTCTCCAGAGAAACAAAGCCAATAGTATGGATGGATAGATGATTGATAGGTAGGTAGGTAGGTGGATGGATAGATAGATAGATATAGTTAAATAGATTTATTCTAGGAATTGGCTCACATGATTATGGAGGCCAAGAAGTCCCACAATCTTTCATCTGCAAACTGGAAAACTAGGAAAGTCAGTGGTTCAATTCCGAGTGAGTCTGAACCAAGGGAACTGATGGCCTAAGTCCTAGTACGAGACCAAAGGCCCAAAACCAGGAACAAATGATGTCTGAGGGCAGGAGAAGATGGACATCCCAGCTCAAACAGTAGCAAATTCACCCTTCTGCCTTTTTGTTCTATCCAGGCCCTCAATGGATGGGATGATGCTCACTCACCTTAATGAGAGTGATCTTATTTACTCAGTCTACCAAGTCAAATGCTAAGCTCTTCTGGAAGCACTGTCACAGACACACCCAGAAATAATGTTTTACCAGCTATCTGGGCATCTTTTAGCCCAGGCAGGTTGAAACATAAAATTATCCATCATACCTAGGGATAGAGATGGAGACCGGTGTAGATTACAAAGAGCCAAAAGGAAACTTTAAGGAATGAAGGATGTTTATTATCTTCATTGTGATAGGTATATGTCAAACTAATCAAATTGTACACTTTTTTAAAAAATGTTTATTTATGTTTTTTAGAGACAGGGTCTCGCTATGTTGCCCCGGCTGGAGTGCAGTGGCTATTCACAGGCGCGATCCCACTACTGATCAGCACAGGAGTTTTGACCTGCTCCATTTCTAACCTGGGCTGGTTCACCCCTCCTTAGGCAACCTGGTGGTCTTCTGCTCCTGGGAGGTCACCATATTGATGATGAACTTAGTGCAGACACCTGATCGGCATAGCACACTACAGCCCAGAATTCCTGGGCTCAAGCGATCCTCCCACCTCAGCCTCCCGAGTAGCTGGGACTACAGGCATGCGCCACCACACCTGGTCAGATTGTATGCTTTTGAAATATTTATTTATTTTTGCTTTTGAGAGAGGTTCTCACCCAGGCTGGAGCGTGGTGGTATGATCATGGCTCACAGCAGCCTCAATCTCCTGGACTCAAATGATCCTTCCACCTCAGCCTCCTGAGTAGCTGGGACTACAGTTGCAAGCCACCATGCTGGCTAATTTCTTTTTTAGGCTTTTTTGTTTGTTTGTTTTTTGTTTTTGGTAGAGATGGGATCTCCCTATGTTGCCCAAGCTGGTCTTAAACTGCCGGGCTCAAGTGATTCTTCTGCTTTGACCTCTCAAAGTTCTGGCTTTACAGTATATACTTGAAATATTTGTGTTTATATGTATAATCACTCATCAATAAAGTTTTTTAAGTATGATATAATAACGTAAAGTAAACCCACACAGCATTAGCCCCAGTTTCAAATGCCTAGCATGAAGGGTATCCAGATACACAGAGCTGGTCACCTCAAAAATAAGAGTTTATGAATTCTGTGTGCTTGTTCTTACTGTTGTTGTTGTTTTGAGACAGGGTCTCATTTTGTCACCTAAGCTGGAGTGCAGTGGCATGATCATGGCTCACTGCAGCCTCTTATCTCCTGACCTCAAGTAATCCTCCCACTCAGCCTCCCCAGTAGCTAGGACTTCGTGAATTCACCACCGACCTCAACTAATTTTTTGATTTTTTTTTTTTGTAGAGATGAAATCTGCCTATACTTTCCAGGAGGTCTCAAACTCCTGAGCTCAAGCAATCCTCCTGCATTGGCTTCCCAAAGTGCTGGTATCACAGGTGTGAGCCACTGTGCCTGGCAAGTTTATGAATTCTTATACCAGAGTGGCTCATCATCAACCCTTGGGTTTTTTGCCATGAAAAAGTTAACTATATACTCTGACTTGGTTCACCTTCTCTAAGCTATTGACCAGGAAATATTTCATATGTTCTGTCTTATTTGAACAATTGATAGCCAGGCACAGTGGCTCACACCTGTAATCCCAGCATTTTGAGAGACTGAGGCAGGCAGATCACTTGAGCTCAGGAGTTTGAGACCAGCCTGGCCAACATGGTGAATCCTCATCTCTACAAAAATACAAAAAAATTAGCCAGTATAGTGTGCACCTGTAGTCCCAGTTAATGGGGAGGCTGAGGTGGGAGAACTGCTTGAGCCAGGGAGGTAGAGTCTGCAGTGAGCCATGATCTGCACTTCAGTGTGGGTGACAGTGAGACCCTGTCTCAAAAGAAAGAAAGAAAAATTGAGTCATTATTATCAGAAACTTGTGTATTAGTCAGGATTCTCCAGAGAAACAGAAGCAACAGGATGTGGAGACAGACAGAGGGAGAGAGGTTTATTTTAAGGAATTGGTTCACATGGGTAATAAAGGATGGCAAGTCCAAAATCTGCAAGGTGGGCCATCAGGCTGGATCCTCAGGGAAGAACTGGTGTTGCAGTTCAAGTCTGAAGGCAGAATTCCTTCTTGCTTGGTGGGAGTTGGTGGGGAGGGAGGTCACTCTTTTGTTCTATACAGGCCTTTAACTTTTTTTTTTTTGAGACGGGGTCTCACCATGTTGGCCAGGTTGGTCTCAAACTCCTCACCTCAAGTGATCCTCCCGCCTCAGCCTGTCAAAGTGCTGGGATTACAGTCATGAGCTACCGTGCCCGGTCCACCTTTAACTGATTGAACTTGGATTGCCACTCACATTATGGAGGGCAATCTGCTTTATTCGAGGTCCACTGATTAGAATGTTAATCTTGTCCAAAAAGACACCCTCACAGGAACATCCAGTATAATGTTAAACCAAATGTCTGGACATCATGGCCCAGCCAATTGATGCATAAAATTAACTGTCACACCTTATCATTGTCTTACCCTTTTAAAGAGGGCTATGGGATATAGCTTACTTGTAAAATAGTTATCTCACCTATGGCCTGTCTCAGTTCCACCTCTGTCTAGTATTCAGACACTGAGGTTACAGTTTCATCTAGAACACGTTGAACAATATTCCGTGCCCCGCTACTCGTGTCCACTCATGGGCCCATGACTCTGGTTCTGCCTCTGGATAAATGGCAGATAGTTTTACCCTTAGTTATTTCATTCATTTGTTCAAAAACATTTATGAATATGTGTAGAACAGCAGGGTAGGGGCTTCAGTGGATACACAGCGGGTAACTAGTGGCTATCATCAGGTGTTCCCTGATCTCACAGAACTGACAGCCATAATGGGAGTTAGTTAGGGCTGCGGTTTTAAGAATCAGCTCATGAAAGAAAAAAAGAAAGAAAAAAGAGGTGGGGTGCGGTGGCTTATGTCTGTAATCCCAGCATTTTGGGAGGCCGAGATGAGGGGATCTATTGAGTTCAGGAGTTCAAGACTAACCTGACCAACATGGAAAACCCTGTCTCTACTAAAAATACAAAAATTAGCCAGGCATGGTGGCAGGCCCCTGTAATCCCAGCTACTCAGGAGGCTGAGGCAGGAGACTCACTTGAACCCGGGAGGCGGAGGTTGGTTGCAGTAAGCCGAAACTGTGCCATTGCACTCCAGCCTGAGTGACAGAGCAAGACTGTGTCAAAGGAAGGGAGGGAGGGAAGAAGGAAGGAAGGGAGGGAGGAAGGGAGGGAGGGAGGGAAAGGGGAAAAGAAAAAAAGGAGGATATGAGTGCTCCTGGGATCTGGAACGGAAGGCCAGTGTCAGTAGAGGCACTTTCTCTTTCTCAGGGGCATGTGATCTTGGGAGTTATTTGCTGTTTCTCCGTAGACCCACCTCACTCTGCCAACTTGCTCCCTCTGTTTACACATGATTTCTATTTCCTTATGCAACCAGCTTGTCCAAGGCCATCCTGGTCATTCCCCAGCCTCTCTCTGGCTTCTTTCTGTGTTGTGGCTTTTCACCTTTAATTGTAAAATGCTTTGTCTCTAGTTACCCAATTCTAAAATCCCAAGACAGAAAACCAGGCCAGCCCATATTCTCAAGCAGTGCTGTGAGACATAGATTACTGGGTAGACCATGGACTCTCTGTCCTTGAATCAGAAAGCCACTTGGATTAACCCTGAAACAATTAGATGAGGGCAGCAGGGTGGGTGTGAGGCAGAAAGAGGGAAGAAAAGAGTATGGAACATGGCCATTTAGACGATACAGGATCAAAGAAGTTAAATTCCAATAGGAGGAGGCAAGGGCGGCACTTCCCAGGCAGTGATGCTGCTCTCTAGTTTGTCCTGTGGCTGCCTAAATTCTAGATCCGACATTGATCATCTAATCTAAGGCATTGCATTTTATTACCTACAAATTAGTAAAAATGATGCCATCCTTGTGGTTATGAATATTAAAGGAGATAACATATGTAAAACATCTAATACACTACCAGGCTATACCAGTGCTGAGTAAATAGTAGCTGTCGCTGCTCAGTCTCTAAAACTCTCTAAAGTAGTTTCTGGACTCTCTTAGATAATTAAGAGTAGTTTGATGGGTTGAGAAATCAGACAAAGCAATGTTCAAATCTATCCCTGTCACTTCCTGGCTGTGTGACCTTGTGCAAGCTACTTAATCACTCTGCCTGTTTCTTCATCCATTAAATGAGAGTAGTATCTACTTTGCAGGCTTATACTAATCATAGCACAATGCCTGAACATTAAAAGGTAATCCATGAGACATCACCATTATTATAAATATTATTTGAATTGCTTTGTTCTAATTACAAAACTACTGTTGCTCTATGCAGAAGATGTGGAAAATACAAATACTTAAAAGGAAAAGACATAAGGTGGGGTGCAGTGGCTCATGCCTGTAATCCCAGAGCTTTGGGAGGCCAAGGTGGGCAGATCACAAGGTAAGGAGTTTGAGACCAGCCTGACCAATGTGGTGAAACCCTGTCTCTACTAAAAATACAAAAATTAGCCAGGCATGGTAGCACGTGCCTGTAATCCCAGCTACTGAGGAGGCTGAGGCAGAAGAATCCCTTGAACCCGGGAGGCAGAGGTTGCAGTGAGCCAAGATCGTGCCACTGCACTCCAGCCCGGGCAACAGACCAAGACTCCGTCTCCAAAAAAAAAAACCACGAAAAAGCATAAATCATCTCTAACCGATCAACCCAACCACACAAAGATAACTTTTAAAAAAAATCAGACATTAGAGACTTCATCTGTCCTGATGTGATTATTACACATTGTATGTCTATATTAAAATATCTGATGTACAACATAAATATATATATATATACCTATGTACTCATAAAAATTAAAATGAAAAATAAAAGTAAAAAATCACGTTTGACAATTTCCAAAAAAATTTTTAAGTCTGCATATAGGAAGAAGGAGCGTTTCCCAGTCAGAAGCCAGCTGACTTCTTCATTGCAATTTTTAATACTAAGTAGTATTTTAAAATACCCAAAATAGGCCAGGCGCAGTAGCTCACACCTGTAGTCCCAGCACTTTGGGAAGCCAAGGTGGGTGGACCACTTGAGCCCAGGAGTTTGAGACCAGCCTGGGCAACATGGCGAAAGCCTATCTCTACTAAAAGTACAAAAAATTAGCCGGTCATGGTGGTGCATGCCTGTAATCCCAGTTACTTAGAATACTGAGGCACAGGAATCAATAGCTTGAACCCAGGAGGCGGAGGTAGCAGTGAACCAAGTCATGCCACTGCACTTCAGCGTGGGTGACAGAGTGAGACTTGGTCTCAACAACAACAACAAAAACCCAAAATAGAAATTTTAAAAGCATGAGATAAAAACAATTATTACATAGACATTCTAATATTTTCTTCTTCCCACACTCCACTTTGGAGACATGCCAATCAACATAAGCTCTATGTAACATAGTATGGAACTATTCTTTGTAGTGTAAACACAGGAAGAGTGTCTAGTACATTCTGATGTGGTATTTGGTGTTCATAATTATAATACCCAAATGAAGCAAAAACTATGTCCCATGTTATCATTTTAATAAGAAACAATAATGCATTTTAGAAAAACATATGAAATATATTTAAAAAGAAAATTTTCAGCATTTAATAGTATAAATTCAGCTATTCAGTCATGAGGAATGATTTTCATAACCAGTAAAGCAGGTTTTCTTTTTTTTTTTTTTTATCTCCAGTAATGGCTATAAGCAAAGAGTGGGTTTTAAAATAACATTTTGTTCAAAGTTGTTTCCTTGTAATGATGAGAAAATTGATTAGGCTGGGCCCATTTTCTGCGTGGAGTTTGCATGTTCTCCCTGTGTCTGAGTGAGTTTTCTCCAGGTACTCTGATTTCCTCCCACATGGCAGAGATGTACACTTCAGGTGAACTGGTGTGTCTGCACGGACCTAGTATGAGTGTGTGTGTGTGTGTGTGTGTGTGCCCTAAGATGAACGGCATCCTGTCCAGCGTAGGTTCCCACGCTGTGTCCTGAGCGCCTGAGACAGGCTTCAGCCGCCAGCCACCCTGAACTGGAATAAGCAGGTAAATAATTAGCTTACTTGTTTTTATTACTTTTCTTTTTTTTTGAGATGAAGTCTCGCTCTGTCACCCAGGCTGAAGTGCAGTGGCGCCATCTCAGCTCACTGCAATTTCTGCCTCCTGGGTTCAAGCGATTCTCTTGCCTCAGCCTCCTGAGTAGCTGGGACTACAGGCACCTGCTACCACACCAGGCCAATTTTTGTATTTTTAGTAGAGATGGGGTTTCGCCATTTTGGCCAGGCTGGTCTCGAATTCTTGACCTCAGGTGATCTACCTGCCTTGGCCTCCTAAAGTACTGGGATTACAGGTGTGAGCCACCACACCCAGCCTTATTAATCTTCCTTAAATGCATGTATAGCTCATATTTATCTAATGTTTAATATTAGAATTGTTTTGGTCTTTATTAGTTTGGTTTTATTTTTGTGACCAGAAATATGTTGTAGGAACTTAACTCTTATTTACATCAACTAGCCTGTGGTAAAAATGGTTTCATTATTTGTGGTTTCACTTAAAGTAACAGTTTCCAATAACCTATTTTTTTTTTCTTTTTTTCCAGTAATGGCTATAGGCAATCCAATAACCAATTAACATCAAGTAAAATAACATTTTACTGTCAAACTTATCCATGAGTAAAAGTTGGGTGTATCATATTTTCAGATGTTAATGCTACTTTGAGATTTAGCAGCTTTAACCTTGGCTAATATAGCCCTCCAGTGTTAAGATCATGGGTCTTGGAATAATGATATTGCCTGTCACAAGAATTATTTTCCATTTTCAAATCTTACAATACACTGTATTCTGCAAAGTAGGCTGGCTGATTTGAACATCAAATTATTGCTCACAGTATAGGTAGGAATTATATATTGTATAAGAGACACAAGGATCTTTAATTCAGTATAGCAAGACTTTATTAAGTGACTGTTGCATATGTGCACTTCAAAGTCTATAAAAACACACATAAAAACTTTGGAATAGTTGCTTTCTAGGAAACTTGTCAGGTCACACCTTAATAACCAGGAGATTCATAAACCTTATCAGTGGTGAGGTTAACATCTCATGCACTTCTATCAACACCTCTGAGAATGTGAAGTCAGGGCTGGCTTGTAAAAGACAGACAAATGATTCAACAGATAATGTTTGAACTTTTATTTTTTAATTTTTACAAGGTGCCAATAGTAGCAGGCTTATTAAGGTATATTATTCTTTGATATTTCAGGAAGGCACAGTGTTCAACTGTGAACTACAGAGTCCTGTAAGTTTAAAATCAAAGTTTGTTTCTCAACCATGTAATATCCAGGATTTTTTACAATTACTTTGAGATTTTACCTCATCAGTAATGCAATTAAAATTGCAATATGATTATACATTTTTTTTTGAGACAGGTTATCACTCTGTCACCCAGGCTGGAGTGCAGGGGTGCGATTGTAGCTCATTGCAGCCTCAAACTCCTGGGCTCAGGTGATCCTCCTTCAGCTTCCTGAGTAGCCGAGATTACAGGCACATGCCACCTAGCCTGGCTAATTTACTTTTTGTAGACAGGGGTCTCACTTTGTTGCCCAAGCTGGTCTCCAACTCCTGGGCTCAAGTGATCCCCCGAACGTGCTGGGATTACAGGTATGAGCCACTGTGCCCAACCTGATACACAATTTCTTTCTGAGACAGAGTCTCGCTCTGTTGCCCAGGCTAGGATGCAGTGGTGCGATCTTGGTCCACTGCAACCTCCACCTCCCAGGTTCAAATGATTCTCCTGCCTCAGCCTCCTGAGTAGCTGAAATTACAGGCATGCACCACCACACCTGGCTAATTTTTGTATTTTTAGTAGAGACAGGGTTTCATCATGTTAGCCAGGCTTGGTCTTAAACTCCTGACCTTAAGCGATCCACCCGCCTCAGCCTCCCAAAGTGCTGGGATTTCAGATGTGAGCCATTGCACCTGGCCTGACATACAATTTCTTATGCCAATGTATAACTCCTAATTTAGCAGTGACTGCTATGCACTTCATTAACATTATGGACATTTCTATCCCAAAAACTATATAGAAATGTTACTTTTTCTTTGAGACAGGGTTTCACTCTGTTGCCCAGGCTGGAGTGCAATGGGGTAAACATGGCTCATTGGAGTGTCAACCTCCCGGGCTCAAGCGATCCTCCTGCCTCAGCCTCCCAAATAGTTGAGACTACAGGCATATGTCATCACACCCCCACCCCCTTTTATATTTTTTTGTCTATGTTGTCCAGGCTGGACTCAAACTCCTGAGTTCAAGGCATCCTCCTACCTCAGCCTCCTAAAGTGTTAGAATTACAGGAGTGAGCCACTGCGCCCAGCCAAAAATATTAAACTCATT
Organism: Cacajao melanocephalus; assembly: GCA_963573385.1. NCBI lineage: Eukaryota > Metazoa > Chordata > Mammalia > Primates > Pitheciidae > Cacajao > Cacajao melanocephalus. Next base: position 46,436 of record CAUYLG010034346.1, read on the forward strand.
TTATAATATGGTTGGCCAAGTGTGGTGGCTCAGCCCTGTAATCCCAGCCCTTTGGGAGGACAAGGCAGAAGGCTCGCTTGAGCTTAGGCGTTCAAGACCAATCTTGGCAACATAGCAAGACCTCATCTCTGCTAAAAATAAAAAATATTAGCCAGACATGGTGGTTCACATTTGCAATCTCATTTAGTCAAGAAGCTGAAGTGAGAGGATCACTTGAGCCTGGGAGATTGAGGCTGCAGTAAGCTATCATCGTGCCACTGCACTCCAGTCTGGGAAACAGAGTGAGACCTTATCTAAAAAATAAAATAAATACGGTCAAAACAGGCCAGACAAGGCGGCTACCTGTAATCCCAGCCACTTTGGGAGGCTGGGGCAGGGAAGTTGCTTGAGGCCAGGAATCCGAGACCAGCCTGAGCAACACAGCAGGACCCATCTAAAAAAACAGGAACAAGTAGTGGCACATCCCAATTGTGTCTGCTAACTGGAAAGGCTGAGGCAGGAGGATCACCTGAGCCCAGGAGTTCAAGGCTGCACTCCAGCCTGGGCAACAGAGCAAGAACTTTGTTGTCTAGAGAAAAAAAAAAGTCAAAACATTTCATAAAACTTCCACACAATCGAGGTTAAGCTGTTACTCTTCAATTTCACTGCACCTATCAGAAGGCCTAATTTCATTATCAGGATACCTTGGCGTTTTAACCACTCTGAAACTATTTGATCCCACAAAGTTACTATGCAATGCTATCTTGTCCCTGAATCTCAACATAATTCAACTATCAATTTTACATATTCTTACTCCACTGGGTTCTGCTTTATAGAACTGACAGTAGACATTTCATTAAAGGAAATGTAAAAAGAACCGCAATACATATATTAAAATTTCCTTACTAGAACCTTTTAGTATAATTTAAAAACCTGAAATGAGAATTCACCTCACTTTAAGTGGGCCTCCTACTTGGATTTTGAAGATGAAATGGCTTTCTCTCTCAGAAATAGCTTTGAACTGTAATTCTACTAACTACAGATGGCAAGCACTCTCCATAGCTTGAACACAACATATTTTATATCAATGCCCACACAAAAAAAAAACCTATTACATTTCTTGGGAAGTACAACTTGAATCCCGATTGGCAGAACTACCTCAGTGACGGCTGACTGAACTACATACTCTAAATGTTTTAGATCTATGGTACACTTTCATGCTTGCTTCACCAATGCATTTCCACTTGCACCTCTTACAATTTAACTGGCATTCCTCTCAGCAAGAGGTGGAGACTATTTTCCTTTTTTCGTGAATCTTGGATTGGGTCTCTGAGACTTATCACTGCTGCAACCAAGAGTATGGTAAGTGATGTTATGTGACATTAAGTCCTAAAAAGCCAACTCTGCCAAGTTCTATTGGAGCCCTGAAATACCACCTAAGTCCAGCTGCCCTGAAGCCACCATGCTAGAGACCTTGGGGAAAGACTGTATCGCTAACAGGGAGATGCACAAAGAGCATTCTTCCAGCTCAGAAGTGAAAAGCTTCTTCAGACTCAGAACCAGAAGTGATACTCCCAAGTACCTGAACTCAGATATTCCCAAGTTCCAGACCCACAGAAAGCTTATCTTATACCATTAATCTTTGCATGCTTTGCTAACATAGCAATAGCTCACATACAGTTGATATACTAAGCACCACAGCCACCACTTGGTTGGGTTCAGAAGACACCCCACTCTACCTTTTCAAAGTTTGATCCAAATTTGTACCTACAACTCTTCCTTTTTTCCTGCAGCACAGGTAAAATACGGTTGGATCTTTAAACAAGTTCAGGCAATGATGATATAAAGAAGCTAATGCAACTAGCTGCACTTGCTTCTAAATTGAGTTCACTGACCTTACTATGAGTTTGTAGAAACCTTTCTCTCCTGATTAGAATCTCTGAAAAACGTTTCTTCCCCAGGCCATCTGTGTCTTATGTAGGGATTGTTAACCCTACCTACTATTACACCCAAGGACTCTAGGTAAAATGTAGTGTTTGAAAAACAGCATGTTATATAATACTAGGCTTTTTTTTTTTTCCAGTGGTGGGCTGTCATTACAAGATTGAGCTTTCATACTTCCTAACCAAACTTCGGGGAATCTAAACACAAAAACTTATTTACTTTCTAGGAGCTCTTTAAAAATGGGCTTAAGACTAATCAAATCTCATACATGAGTATGATAGAATGCTTTTTCTCCCCAGTGGCATTCATCTAGTTCAGCTGACAAGTGTACCTTTCCTAAATATACCAGACTGAACATAGGGTTAAAAAGTCAGATCTGTGTGAAAAGAATTAGGATACCTGAAATAGTTTTCAGCTGTCAATCACTCTGGTCCTTTACTATCATTCTAAGAATCGGCCTAACTTGGGTTACTTTGTCTTATAAATAAGGATTAGCAAACTCATCAACATAAAAGTGTAGTACATGCTGCAAAAATATAAGTATACACTGACATTTACTTGCCAAAATAACCACAAATGACTATACATATTTAACTATAATTAAATCAAGTTTTTTAGAAATTTAAAGTCTGCTTCCCTAAAAATAAAGGAACTGTGTTGTGATAAAACTTGAGACCTATGACAATTTATGAATAGCAACTGAAATATTCAACCAACAATGG
>CAUYLG010034350.1:0-21369 GCA_963573385.1 Cacajao melanocephalus
ACAAAAATTAGCTGGACGTGGTGGCGCACACCTGTAGTCCCAGCTACTCAGGAGGCTGAGGCAGGAGAACAGCTTGAACCCATGAGGTAGAGGTTGCAGTCAGCCAAGATGGTGCCACTGCACTCCAGCCTGGTGACAGTGCGAGACTCCGTCTCAAAAAAACACAACAAAAACGAACAAACAAAAACAAAACAAAACAAAAAACAATTGGTTCTTTGGTGATCTTGGAAGGTTTTATTTTAGGAACTGGGAAAGATGTCAAAATAGAGCAGGTTAAGGGAGAAAGAGTAGAAGGAGAGAGAGCAAATTTAGGGAATGAATGACTGCTGAGGAGCATACATTGTTACAGCCCCTTGGTGAAGGGTATGAAACAGATAATAAACCCTGAATGGTCGTTGGCCGATGAGAAAGAGCACCTGGGCTTTGGGTCTAGCAGTCAGACCTCACAGACAGTAGCTCATAAATTTAGAGAATTTGACACAGCAGACATAAATTTAGAGAACTAAGATTTTCAGCAAATTTCAGCTTCCCTGAAACCTGATTGAAGAGATCCAAAAAGTAATTTTCTCCTTCATGCAGTTGCACACTTAGGAAAAGCAAAATTCCAAGAGCCACTGCCCTCTGTTGAGCTCCAGGCTCACACTTCCCACTGGCACAGGACATATCTATTTGGAAGTCCACTGGTGTTCAACCCTAATATATGAAAATGAATTCATTACCTTAATAACTGACCTCCTGTGTTCTGATCTTGAATAGAAAGCATCACCATCCACCTAATTTCCACATTTATTATCATCCTCAATGTCTCACCAATTCTCAATTTCGACTCCTAATTGCTGTCAAATTTGTCTTCTTATTTCCTACCCACAGCCAGTTCTGGAAAACCGTTCTGGGCTTCATCATTTCTTACATAGACAACAAATGATTCCATAACTGGTCCTTCTGCCTCCAGTGCTTACCTCTTCATTCCATTCTTCATGCGTATACCCAGAGCGATTGCTGCGAAACCGAAGATGGAGCTGGGCACTTTGGCAGGCCAAGGCGGGAGGATCGCTTTGAGCTCGGGAGTTTGAGACCAGCCTGGGCAACATGGTGAAACCCCATCTATACAAAGAATACAAAAAAAACTAACTAGGCATGGTGGCTTGCACCTGTGGTCCTAGCTACTTGAGAGACGCTGAGGTGGGAGAATCACTTGAGCCTGGGAAGCAGAGGTTGCAGTGAGCCAAGATCGAGCCACTGTACTCCAGCCTGGATAACACAGTGAGACCCTGTCTAAAACAACAATAACAACAACAAAAACAAAAACAAAAAACCAAAGATCATCTAAAAACCATTTGATGGCTATTCATCAACCCCAACATAATGTGGTAAGACTTAAAGATGAAGGATAAGGTCCTTTTACTAACTGGCTGAAGCCTGGGCACCTTACAAACATAATATATCACCACCTCTTCTCACACACTTTATACTTGAACTACATGAAACTATCTTAGAAAATTTGCTGCTAGGTTCTAGAACATAAGAATCCATCTTCTTGGAACATTTTCTTTCTCTCTCTATCTGGAAAACTCCTACATATTAAATGGAGAGCAAGAATATCATTTATTTTGTGACGTTTTGACCTTCTCAAGGGAAAAGGCCTTGTCTTTTTTATTTTTGCATCACTCATGCCTTGCATGGTACCTGGAAATCAATAGGAGATTAAAGAAAAATTGAATGTTTGTGCTCCACTCTGGGTACTTGAAGCAGAGTGAACTCAATCACTGAATAAGCCCCAGTAATCAAATTTTAAAAGTCATGAACAATAGAAAATGTTTCTCTTAACTGCCAACCTTTTCCCTTTTAAAACTATTTGAGTGCCAAGCACAGTGGCTCACACCTATAATCCCAGCATTTTGGGAAGCCAGGACAGGAGGATCACTTGAGCTCAGGAGTTCGAGGCCAGCCTGGGCAATATAGTGAGACCTTGTGCCTACAAAAATTGGAAAAAAAAAAATAGCTTGGCATGTGGAGCACATCTGTAGCCCCAGCTACTTGGGAGGCTACTTGGCTGAGGTGAAAGGATTGCTTGAATTCAAGAGGTTGAGGCTGCAGTGAGCCATGATTGTTCCACTGCACTCCAGGCTGGGTGACAGAGTAAGACCCTATCTCAAAAAATAAAAAACATCTGATCACTCTATCAGCCATTATATAAGTGTGTGGGTATTTTCCAGGCACTACACAAGGGTCAGGGAATGCAATGGTAAACAATACACAAATCTTGCTCTTGAGGAGCTTCGAGTCTAGTATGATTCTCAATTGTCTGCACTCACTCCCATCTCCTTGTCTCTGAACTCCTTGCTGAATACAGCAACCTACTAATGCTTGACCTTGAATTTTGGACATTGACACTGCGGAATGGCTTTTGGCTTCTCTGCCTTCTCTGGCTTTAAAGAATTCTAAAATGTCTAGGGAGAACTATATTTTATCTCTGGGACACTGTGAGAACACCAATGCTGCTCTGACCCCTGAATGGTATCCCTGGTTTGATCAAACCTGATTTCCTTGAAAATATTTGGGAAAAATGAATTACTAAAAAATTTTTCAGTCCCTGTTTTCTCCCATGATCTTCTTTATTACTCTTGACACACAGTAGTATTTGTGTCATTTTCTCCATTCCTGTTGAGGACCATAAACATGCAAGACAGAAGGTCTTATATGCAGACAATACATTTCAAGTTGTCCTTTTCAACTTGGCAAGTGAAAGACAGATGCAAGGCTGAATGGAGGAGGAAGAGGAGCTCGCGTGAACTGTCAGTTTCAAGAAGGTCATTGAGTATGTTCAGGCTGCCAAGTTCCTGGGATTGTTCCCAAACTCCCACAGTGCTGCCTCAATCTGGCTACAGACTCTGTGCCATAGACTAGGATCTCTGGCTCATTCTATGAAACTAAGCCAGGTTTCTCTGGGGTCTCAGATGCTTCCACGGGTGTCAACTGGGTAACTCAATCAGTCACATTCTTGCCTTCAGCTTTCACATTTGTATTTTCTGGTCAGAGATAAAGGCTAAAATAAGTTCATTATATTTAGAGTAAATAATAATATAACACTATATTATTCTGTCTGTATAAGTATACTTGAAGCATCTTTAAAATCTCCAAAATGGCTATGCTGGACAACACCATAGAGAGCATTCGATGCCGCCTCCCACTGTGTCTCACTCACTTCTAGAAGCATTCCTGCAACAGTAACAACACAGTTAATGTTACCGCTGAGACCCCTCTTCTTGGGATTACTGAAATATCTTCCAGGTGTTGCATAAGAAAAGCATTGAATAACCTTAAAAGGGATACTTACTGTGGAATAATAATGATAAATTAAACATTTAAGGAACACTTATGACATGCCAGTTCCTATTATAATAATTTTCTATGTAGTAACTCATTTAACTCTCCAAATTATTATTTTTCCCACTTTACAGAAGAAAGGAAACTAAAGCATAGGGTCACAAGTAATAAACACGTAGCTTTCGCAGTATCTCTTCTTCTGAAGTACACAACTATAACCACACTCAAGGTAAGTTGATGCTCCTCCTTCACCCTACATCCCCCTTTTTTTAAGAACAGGGTTTTGCTCTGTTGCCCAAGCTGCAGTACAGTGGCACAATCATGGCTCACTGCAGCCTTGACCTCCCAGGCTCATGTGACCCTCCCGCCTCAGCCTCCCAGGTACCTAAGACTACAGGTGCTCATCACCATGCCCGGCTAAAGTTGCTGTCTCTTGAAGTGTTAGAATGTCCTCTTTATACTTCATGTCCTCAAATTTTACTATGAAGTAAGTATCCCAAGTATGGGCCCTTTCTTGATTCATCCTCCTTAGTATCTAGGGGACCTTTTGATCTGAAAAGAATATCTTTATTCAACTCTGGGGAGTTGTTTTTTTTTATGTTATCTATTTAGTTGCTTGCGTTTTTCCATTCTATCTATCGTCCTTCTGAAACACATGTTAAATATACCATACCATCTTGGTATGGCCTAATCACCCCAAATCTAAACTGTAGCCTGGAGAAAATGTCTTATAAAAGTAGTCTTTGACTCTAAGTGCATCAGAATCTTCTTGAGAAATTCTTGAAAATGCAGATGTTTGGAATCTCAAAGATTCTGATTCAGGAAGTTTTGAGTGAAGCACAGATATCTATTTTTTTTTAATGCCTACAGTAACTGTGCAGCTTAGAAACTGAGAACCTATGTCTTTATAGACATAAACAATATACACATTTCCACCTGTGACAGAGGTAGACAAGTGATGAAGAATTCAGGAAATCTGGATCCTGATCAAGTCTCCCCAATCAAAATGAGAGAGAAATGTGGTATTCTGCAAATAAGAACTGAAGAAGATACTCAGTGTGTACTTCTAAGGTTCTTTCCATTTTATTGACTCTAGCTTTCGAGTTTTTCTCAAATTGCATCTACTTGACAGTCTACTCCCCCATATGTTGTGAGCTGTTGCCTCCAATTTTGTCTCTCCATAAATTTGATCATTTCTGCTTTTTATACATTAGCAATGCCTCAAATTTTCTTATCTACTAGTGGCAACCTTCCTTGTTTTCCATGCCATTATGAATATATTCTTGCTCATAGCTCTTCTATTACTTTAAGAAACTTTGAAGGCAAAGGATGCAGATGTGTGTGCTCCTTCCAGCCTCATGAGCCAATTCCTCCTTACACTTTCTTTGGATTTGATTTTAGGAGATACTGTTTCTATCTACTATAAAAGAGAACTTCGTCAGTTCAACTCAAGGACTAAATTCAAGAAGAATTTCAACATTTTTTCCCCTATAAAAAAAAAGGCTCGAGGCCAGGTGTGGAGAAATGACCTCCTTCTTAAGTTGTATTTCCCAGCTAGACTTGGAAAGAGTTACCTTCCTCTAGAAAGTCCTTCTTACTATTCAGCTTTCTTCTTCCACATCCATATGACTGCCCTCACTCCCTGACATATGGCATATACTCAAAATGCTTGTCCTAAAAGGAGTTTCCAGCTGGACTGGAGCTGGAAAGACCCCTGGATCATGCTGATTATATGCCAGTAGAGAGCCAACTTCCAGATTCACCCTGGCATACAAGCTGGATGTTAAAAAGTCTCTTAGCATGTGATTTTGATGCTAAGTGAAAGATGCTTGTTTTTGATGGAACACAGCAATTCTGCAGAGCAAAAAGCCAGAAAGGACACTAGAGCCGTAGCTTTCAGGTCCCATAACCAAAATGTTCAAGAGAGAGGAAAAACTACAGAATACGAAGAGATGCTTAAATTTTTCTAGGGACAAGGCTTATTTTATAAATCAAGAAAAATAATGGGAATACTGAAAGGATAGTGAATAACTGATATTATTTTTAAGTTTGTTTTCCATTCTGGACTGTAGTGGTGCTATCTTGGCTCCTTTGCCCCCTGGGTTCAACCGATTCTCCTGCCTCAGTCTCCCCAGTAGCTGGTATTACAGGTGTGCACCACCACACCTGGCTAATTTTTGTATTTTTAGTAGAGATGGGGTTTCACCATGTTGGCCAGGCTGGTCTTGAACTCCTGACCTCAGGTGATCCACCCACCTCAGCCTCCCAAAGTGCTGGGGTTACAGGCATGAGCCATGGTGTCAGCCTCATTTTTAAGTCTTAACATTTTAACTCCCATATCTGATTCAACTTGCACAGTGGGATGCTGGTTAATACTTATATGACCAACCTAGAACACAGAGCCACTGAAAATAGTGAGGACATTTTGTCAGTAGCCTTGCTACATGGAGCTAGAAGAAAGTACTAATTCAAGACTTAGAAAGTCTGAACATTGGCTGCATCTTAGAATGATGCCAATGTCCCAGCTGTCCCTAGACCAGTGACAGCAATATTTCTGAGCATGAAATCTAGTCACTAATATTTTTAAGGCTTCCCAGATGATTCCAATGTTCAGCCAAGATTAAGTGAGCAATTTTAAGGTGAGTATCATGAACTATGATAGAAAGCAAAGGAAATTAAAGATTTAGGAAAAGGGAAAACAACTGAAGGTTACAATGTGCAGATGAAATTCAGGAGACTGATTAATTGATCAAGACGAAATAGACACTGATGTTCTCTAAGGCTCTAGGAAAAGCCCCAAACTATTGCTCCAGGCTCACCCCATACATACAACATGCCGAGCAAGGTGATGGATGATAGAGCTATGATTTATGAGACCTAATCTTGCCTTCCAGAAGTCAATAGTGTGGCAGGAAAAGACATATAAATGACTAATTATGCCCATCAGAGCAAATCTACAGAAAGATAAACTTTCAAATCATTACTGGAGCAAGGAGGAAGGAATGATACAATTAAGTCTGACTTGTGGTTGAAGGGAACCAGAAAAGACATCAAACAAAAGATGATCACTGAGCAGAGGTTTCAAGTATAAATAAAAGTTTCCTGAGCAGCCATGGAAGAAGAAACATTCTAGGCAAGGAGGTCAAAAACATACTCATGAAGGGTTTGATTTGACAGTTGTGTCAGAGTAGCTATAATGCAGGGTATGTGTCAAAGAGTAGCCAAAGGTAGTGTTGACAAGGTAAGATGGAAGGAAATTCTCAATGCTATATTGAGAATTTTGTACTTGGTGGACAATGTCACATGTCACTAGTGAAAGTTTTTTAAAGGAGGGTGACAAGCAGATTCATGTGTGTTGCAGAAATCTTTCTGGCTATAACGTGAACTTTGAATGTAGGAGGAATGCATAAAAATAAGATATACCAGTTGGTTATTACAATAATTTAGGCGCAAACCCTTGCTAAAGCAGTGGCCAGCGTGTTACTCCTTGTGGACTAACACAAAGAAGATTTCAGAGAAGTTGATAACATGGCTATAGTGAAGAAAATAAAGAAAAAAATCAGAAATGATTTTTAGGTTTCTAGCCTGAGTGAACGGGTGGTACTATGAATCAAAATGTGGAATAATGGAGTTATTGATTGATTAATTTGAGTTAATGGTGGGCTTAGTTCTGTATGTAAAGTTAACCATCCTATTTCCAGCCATTGAAAGGGAAAGGCCCTCAACTAACTTGCTCTCTAAAAAGCACAAAGGAAAACAGATCTCAGTTTTTCCAGGAGAGAGACTACCAAGAGTTCTTTGGGAAAAGATCTGTTTACCTTTCATGACAACAACTTAAAGATATTAATGATAATTGTCATGCATTTAAGACCCCTTCTGGATTTTTTCGTTTTTCTTTTTTTAGTTTATTAAGGGTTTATTTGAGCAAAAAGTGATTCATGATTTGAACAGCACCTCAAACCAAAACTTTAGAGAGGTAAGCTCTGCTTAACATGGGCATTAGCCCAAATGAGGCATGCACCTACCTGTAATCAATCCAGTTATTTCCGTACTTTACTTCTGTGTTTAGCCTAAAGTACAGCAGTAAAGTGCAGAAATTACTGGATTGATTGTTTAGGCTAAACACAGAAGTAAAGTACAGAAATACCTGAATTGATTACAGGTAGGTGCGTGCCTTATTTGTGCATGGTCTAATTAGCTGGCTGTCTAGAAATGGCTAAAGCTCAGTTGCTTGTGATTGTCTGAGACTCAGTTATCTGTTTCAAAAACGATACTCCTAACCTAGGTGTTGATTTGTTTGTGTACTAAATTCAGTTACAGGTTGTTACATAGGAACTCAAAGTATGGAGACAGTGTCAGGCCAAGGGCTTCCTGCTTTTTTTTGAAGCCCCTGGACTTCAAACTTTCTTGAAGCTGAAGACTTACATATGTCTTATGTTATCACTTTGAGATAACTTGGTGAGAGACAGTTCCAAAAGCCTCTACCATTTATAAAAGTTGGTCTTTTCACTGGTCCTAAATCTAATGCTTCCAAATATCTCATGGTCCTTCTTTATAGGGTGCCAGGAATTTATGGACAATGTCATTTTCAATTTATCCATGTCATTTGTGATTTTATTGATTTTAATCATAGCTTCTTTCAGCCTTCTCATTTCTAAACTAATTTTATAGATTATTATTAGAGGATAATACTTTCATAGATACAGAAAAGTTTACGGCTAAAAGTGATATTATATTGGGTCATCTAAAATCACTAAAACCTCCTCACATTAGAAGAAATCAGAGCCAGATGGACAAAGTACATGTTCAAAGGTCATACAGCCAATTTCTGGCAGAGAACGATCACCTAGCTTTACTGGCCCTTACTCCTTTGTCTTCCTCGTGTCTGGTGTGAAAGCTCTTTGTGAGCTTGTTTTTCTTTTTGGCTGTATCAATTAGCTGTTTCTGCATAACAAACAACTCCAAAAATATCAGTGGCATGCTCACGCATGCGTTTGCAAGTCAACTAGGTTCATTTGTCTTCAGCTACACTCTTCCAGGCTTCACTTAAGATTTCAAGTCTGGTTCAAGTCACATGAAGTAGTTCTGCCCCCATTCTGGGGCCCAGGTTATCTGGGAGGAAGAATAGTCTTCTCATGGTGATGACCAAGAAGATCTCAGAGAAGCAAGCAGAAATATGCAATGCCTTTAAAGCTCAGACTCAGAATTCATTTCCATCTATATCCCTCTGGCCAAAGCAAGTCATCTGGAAACATTCAATATGTTTGGGGCAGAGAAGTACATAGCCTTATGGAGATTCTGGAGGGAGAAGGCAGTGAGTGTATACGAAACACTAATCATATCTATCATGGCTGCCACTAGTTGAGGAAACATATTGTACCTGGCACTGTATCAAGCACTTAATTATTGCTAAATGTAACCTTCATGAGAATTTTATGTGGTATGTATAATCACCTCCATCTTACAGATAAAAATATTGAGCCTCAGAGAGATCAAACAAGTGGACGGATGCCACACATACTAGTAAGTGGCAGCATAAAATCTGAAAAGAGATCGCCAGTGCACATGGACACTCTGCAATGCTGGATCTTTTATCTCTTCATTCTAAATGGTATTGCCTATTTTCAGAAGCTCAATATGTTCGTGATCCCCAAAATGTGTCATTATATCACTGGTTGATCTACATCTGCATGTTAGACAATGAGTGTTATGGTCAAACACCTGCATGGTAAACTTCTGTGATTACAGCACACAAAAGGAATGGAGTAGAAGGGTAAACAGGACTGTATGAGGAAGACCATGGCAGAAATCCCTTTGCATATGTGCTTGGACCAAAATTATGAAAATAAAAATAAAAATAAGACTCTGTGTCAAAATAATAGTGTGCAACTATTGGGCAACATGTTAGTTGTTTTACATTACAGCTTAGCCTTTAAGTTAGAACCATAAATAAGAGTGAATACTTCTTCTCTTGAAACACAACCCCAGAGACCATATAAATAACTGGAGCTCATTTAACTTGGGAGTTCAGATAGAGCAGACAAGTCCATGACATTAAGTCAAATGTCAGTCCCTCTTCTTTGCACTAACACAGATTCCTAACCAGAAAGGGCAAGACCTGGCAATGGCACTGGCCAGAGAGGAATACATGATGAATTAGGCCCTGAGTGAGAGATCATTGATTCTTCTAATGTTCTTCCTCTAATAATGAGGTAGCCTAGTCTTATCAGCTTTTATTGTGCCCTAAATCTTGATGCTGGGTTTCTCATTTGGTTCTCACTGAAAGTTGCTGTTTGGATAATTTTCTAGCTCCCCAGACTAGCTCTTGAGACTGGGAAACTACCCTAATCTGACCAAGACTTTTCCCTTGGACTAAAGTGCTGGACTTGAACCTGTCCCATTCCCATCACTAAGCATGACTTCAAAAGATTCTTCAAGGGTCTGATTTTGCTGTCCACCAGCCAAGACTGAACAGTCACTGAGTATCCAGAGCTTTAATCACAAAGGAAGTTTAGGAGAAACTTCAGACCCTAAGTCAGCCAACATCAGAGGCCAGTGGAGAAAGGCTTTTGAGCTAACTGAGGCCAGACTTGTCAGTATCAGCATCACATTTATAGAAATCCATGACCAAGTGAAGTCCCTTCATGGCTAACCTAGAGCTCAGTAAAGAACAGTGGTCTAAGGCCAGGCCCAGTGGCTCACGCCTGTAATCCCAGCACTTTAGCACTTTGGGAGGCCAAGGCAGGCAGATCACCTGAGGTCAAGAGTTCGAGACCAGCCCAGCCAACACAGTGAAACCCCATTTCTACTAAAAATACAAAAAATTAGCTGGGCATGGTGGCACATGTCCAGCTAATTTTTTGTATTTTTAGTAGAAATGGGGTAATCCCAGCTATTCTGGAGGCTGAGGCAAAAGAATCACTTGAACCCAGGAGGTGGAGGTTGCAGTGAGCCGAGATCATACCGCTGCACTCCAGCCTGGGCAACAGAGTGAGACTCCATCTCAAAAAAAGAAAAAAGAGAAAAAGAACAGTGATCTAGTCTAGGGGTCAGCAAACTACAACCTGGGAACAAATGTGTTCACTGCTTGTTTTTATGCATAAAGTGTTATTGAAACAGAGCCTTACTCATTTGTTCATGAATCGTCTATACCTGCCTTTGCATACAGTTGAGGAGTTGTGACAGAGACCATATGGCCTGAAAAATCTAAAATATTTACAGTCTGGCCCTTTATACAAAATGTTTGCCCACCCTGGTCTAGTTCCTTTAATATTAAGGATAGATATGTCCATATCCCTGAGCTGAGAATTGTCTTCTGCACAGCTCACTGTCTCTCCATTTTTAGGGAAATACTCTATCTTGCAGTTGGGTTGGAGATATCATAAACTAATGTTTTTAAAGCTTAGATATTGTGGCTTTTTAAAGATAGGTTCACAATGAATGAGTTGATATGTTTAAAGCTTAAATGTTGTGGCATTTTTAAGATAGACTCACAACTCTTTGACAATCCTTCCATAGAGAGGTGGGGTCTATGTCCCCTCCTTGAATCTGGGCAGATTTATGAGTCATTCATAACCATAGAATGTAGAAAGGTAATGTGACTTCTGAAGCTACATCTGAAGAAAAAAAGACAGTATTGTTTCACCTTGTTTGTTGGAACACTTGTGTTGGGGGCTTGAGCCACCATTTAAGAAGTTTGGCTGACCTTAGGCCACCATGCTGTGAGGAAGCTCAAGCCATTTGGAGAGGCCACTGCTTAGGTATTCCAATCAGTTTTCTGTACTGAGCTCGCAACAGCCCACACCAACTGCCAGCCATGTGAATGAGTAATCTTGGACATCAGCACAGTTAAGCCTTTAAATCACCACAGCACTTGCCAACATGCCAATATCTGGCTACAATTTCATGAGAAATGCCAGCTGAGGATGTCTGCCTGAATTCTTGACTCACAGATGACGAGAAAACAAATGGTTGGGCTGTGTGTGTGGATGGGGGAGATGGAGGAAGAAGGAAGTTTACATATATATATATATGGCTGTAGTTATCCTGTACCCCCTAAGGGAACAAGGAGAGAAAAATTAAGACATACTTGTAAAGTTCAAATTCCAGATGCATAGGCTTACTAAAAGACTGAAACATAATCATGGAACTAGAGAATGCTTCTCTTTATTCCATGCCTTACCACCATATTATTAGAGACCTAGTTACAGCAGTTTGTATGCTGTAAATAGCATATGCAGTATATATCAATAATCACTTTGGACACCAATAGTCTAAATGCACTAGTTAAAAGACAGATATTGTCAGAGTGGATGGGAAAACACAACCCTCTTTAAATTAAGTTTAATATAAAAAGATATATAGATTAAAAGTAAATGGTTGGAGAAAGATATGTCATGCTAACACTAATCAAAAGAAAGTAAGAATAACTATATTAATTTCAGACAGAGCAGACTTGAAAGACATTTATCCAGGGACAGAGAGGGGGCATTATGTAATGATATAAGATCAATTCACTAAAAAAAATAACAATCTTTAGCATGTATACCCCTAACAATAGAGCATCAAACTAAATGAGGAAAAAACTGACACAACTGCAAAAAGAAATAAATGAATTCAACACCCTCTATCAAAAATGGACAGACTCCACATGCAAAAAATCAGTAAGGACACAGTTGAGCTCAACAGCACCATCAAAGAACTGGATATAAATGGTATCTATAGACTACTTTATCCACCAACAGTAGAATACACATTCTTCCCAAGCTCACATGGAATATTCATCAAGATAGATCATATTCTGGATCACAGACACACCTTAACAAATTTCAAAGAAGAGAAATTATATAATATCTGCTTTCAGACCAGTTTTTCCAGTTTTTAAAAAATTAGAAATCAATAACAAAATGATAACTGGAAAATCTCAATATACATGAAGATTAAATGAAATACTTCTAAGTAACACACAGGTCAAAGAATAAATTTCAAGAGAAATTTTAAAATTTTGAAGAAAGTTAAAAGGAAAACACAACTTATTAAAATTTGTGAGATTCAGTGAAAGCAGTGCTTCCAGAAAAAATTATAGCATTGAATGCATATATTAGAAAAACTAATCAAAATCAATCATCTAAGCTTCTACCTAGAAAAAGAAGAGCAAACTAAATTCAAAGTAAACAGACGAAAGAAGTAAGTCTTCGAGCAGAAATCAACAAAACTGAAAACAAGAAATCAATAGAGAAAAACAATGAACCAAAAGCTGGTTCTTTGACAAGAGCAATAAAATTAATAAGGCTCTAGCCAGGCTAAGTAAAAAAGGAAGAGAACATGAATTAGTAATATTAGAAATGAAGGCGGAGACATTACTACAGATCCATTGACTGTAAAAGGATAATAAAGGAATTGTATAAAGAACTCTATGCCCACAAATTTGATAACTTGGATGAAATAGACCAGTCCCTTCAAAGACACAATCTGCCAAAACTAACACAAGAAGAAATAGATGATCTGAATTGAATAGACATATTTCAATTAAAGAAATTGAATCAATAACTAATAACTTTCCAAAACAGAAGCAACAGGCCTGGAGGGATTCGCTGATAAATTCTACCAAACTTTTAGGAAATAAATTTACTAATTCTCTACAATCTGTTTTAGAAGATAAAAGCAGCAGATGCTTCCCAACTCATTCTATGAGACTAGAATCACCCTAAAACCACAATCAAACAGAAGCATTATCAGAAAAAAAAATAACTATATATGAAGATCTCTCATGAACATAGATGCAAAAATTATCAGCAAAATATTAGCACATTGAATCCAACAATGTATTAAAAATATTACTTACCACAACCAAGTTGGATTTATCCCAAGTATGCACGGCTAGTTGAACATTCAAATATCAATTAATGTAATCTATCACATCAATATGCCAAAGAAGAAAAATCACATGATGATATCAATAGATGCAAAAAAAAAAAAAGCATTTGACAAAACCCAACACCAATTCATGATAAAAACTTTCAGAAATTTGAAATATCTAGGATACTACAATGGTGGATACCTGTCCAAACCAATAAAAGATACAACAGCAACAGTGAACCCTAATGTAAACTATGGACAATGAGTGATAATAATGTATTAATGTAGGTTCACCAGTTATAACAAATGTACCACTCTAGTGGTATGTACCACTCTGAGGGGATTGATAATGAAGGAAGCTATACATGTATGGAAGCAGCAGTTATATGGGAAATCTCTGTATTTTTAAAAACTTTTTGCTGTGAACCTAAAATTGTTCTAAGATAAAAATGATTTTTCCAGTTTGTGCCCATTCAGTATGATACAGGCTGTTGGTTTGTTGTAAATAGCTTTTATTGTTTTGAGATACGTTCCATCAATACCTAGTTTATTGAGAGTTTTTAGCATAAAGGGCTTTTGAATTTTGTCAAAGGCCTTCTCTGCATCAGGATAATCATGTGGTTTTTGTCTTTGTTTCTGTTTATGTGGTGAATTACGTTTATAGACTTGCGTATGTTGAACCAGCCTTGCATCCCTGGGATGAAGCCAACTTGATCATGGTGGAAAAGCTTTCTGATGGGGGGTGGGGAGTTGGGGAGAGATAGCATTGGGAGAAATGCCAGATATAGGTGATGGGGAGGAAGGCAGCAAATCACACTGCCATGTGTGTACCTATGCAACAATCTTGCATGTTCTTCACATGTACCCCAAAACCTAAAATGCAATCTTTAAAAAAATCATTTTTAAAAAGTAAAATCTAATCATGAAAGAATTTTTTGTGAAAAGAATCTTAAACCAAGTGCAGGATCCATCTGACTATAGGACAGGTCAGGTGGTAACAAGGGGTCTCTGATGGGGACAGTTCTCCACCAAGTACTGTAAGGAAAGATGGCAGAGAGAAGGAGAAAGAGAGATTGAGAGAGAATATTTTTGGAAATTTTAAGTATAATCTATAGAAAAGTGTGCAAATCATAAGTATACAGCTTCAAAATTTTCTCAAATGGAATAAATCTGTGTAACCAGCACCAAGATTAAGAAACAGAACATGACCAGCACCCCAGAAGCCCCCTTCATTCCTCTGATAGGTACCTCTATCCTGACTTCTAACAACTTAGATGAGTTTTGACTGTTTTTAAGCTTTATATCAACAGAAATCAGACTGCAGGTTTTCTTTTATGCTTGGCTTTTAAAATTTCATTTCATGTTTGTGAGATTCAGCCATATTACTGTAACTGTGGGCGCAAATTCTCAGAATGGCGAAACCAAGGGTAAGAGAGGCTGCTGAACATACCAACCTGCTTCAACTAACTACCTATAGAAAAATCCTAATTAGACATAGCTAGGAGGAATATCTGCTACCAAGGGACCACGACCCAGGGAAGAGCAGATCTTTGGAAAGAAGGCACTGACAGTTAATGGAGAGAGAACACAGACACTGGGCTGAAGTGAGAGGAAGCTGGGAACCTTGCATGAGGCTTCCATGCCCCAGGACTTGTTCCTGCCCCCTAACAACTGGGGAAGGGGTGAGTTGAACAGGCAAGGAGTAACCCATTCTCACCATGGAACTCAGGAATTCTGGCCACAGGAGACCCCATGATGCCCATGGACACTTGAGCTGGCAGGGAGAGCTGCTTAGAGAGGTGGTAGGGACACGATTCCAGCCTGTGTGTAGCCCAGAGAGTTTGGTGCAGGAACATCTGCAGAGGAGCACAGCCAGGGATGTCCATCCCTCAAGGCTCACCATACTGTTCTAAGAGACTCTAACCTTAGGGGAACTGTAGGACCTGAACAGAGCAGGGCAATCTTGTCCATGAGATGGGTCCAGTCTTATTTGAGCAACCTTCTGCCTGCTGGCCTCTCCCTGGGACCCATCCTCACCATGCCTGCTTGCAGTGCAGCCTCAGATGCCCAATCAAAGTGCTTCCCAGGGGCCCACATCATAGGTCCTGTGCTAGCAGACCATGCCTGACCATTGGAGAGCTTCAGCAGAGTGTGGCCCCCTTCAACATGCACCAGCCTACCCACACCCTCCCCCCACAGCAGCCTCCCCTGTACCACTTCACTGGCATGCACTCACCCACAGCCACTCCATGATCACTTTGCTGGCACCTGTGTACATAGGCAGACCTCACCCCTTCCCCATTGCTGCCTGCATGAGCACACCCACCCCCCCCATAACAGTGCTATTGTGCCACCATTGCTGGCATGAACACACCCAGGGAAACCAGCAGCCCCACCCCCTGCTCCATGCCACCATCACCACTGACATGAACACATGCATGGAGGTCACTAGCCCCATGCCTGCCAGCACCCTCACATCAACAATGCCACACATGTGAACGTGCACACAAATTCCAGTAGCCCCACCCACTCCACTCCCATCCCTAGCACTGCCAGCTCTGCTGCTGCTGTCAAAGTCCACATTAAGGCCAGCAGTCCCAGGCCCACCAGTGCCCTACCCTAGCCGATAAGCACGCACCCTGCCACACAGCTGCTGCTGCTGGCATGTGCAAATGAGTACAGATCCCACTGCCACTGTCTGATGAAACACTTTGGCTAGCATTGCCCTTCAAAGTGTTATAGCCAGCAGTCTGGGAATACCTGAGCCCCTCCAGGGCAATAGGTTCCCAACCTTGAGGGGCCAGAGATCAAAGCTGGGGGCCTGATACCAGCTCCCACAGAGTTATAACACACAGCCCAGGAGTGCTGAGCTGAGACTTGAACCCCCAAAAATCTACCAGAAACAAAGCCAGTTGACTGAATCTACATTATACCACAATCAAAACCCCTAGCACATTAAAGAAAATAAAGCAGAAAAAAAAAAATCCAAAGGATAGCAACTTCAGTAATTGAAGGAACATCAGCCCACACAGATGAGAAAGAACCAGCTCAAGAACTCTGGCCACTCAAAAAGCCAGGATATCTTCCAAATGATAACACTCCAAATGACAACACTCGTTCCCCAGCAAAGGTTCTTAACCAGGCTGAAATAGTTGAAATAACAGAAATATAATTCAGAATATGTACAGTAATGAAGATCATTGACATTGAGGAGAAACTCGAAACCAAATTCAAAGATTCTAGGGAACAACATAAAATAATATAGGAGATAAAAGACAAATTGTCCATTTTAAGACAGAACTAAACTGAGCAAATAGAGCTGAAAAACTCACTGTAAGAATTTCAGAGTACAATTGCAGGTATCAACAACATAATCAACCAAGCTGAGGAAAGAACCTCAGAGCTCAAAGACCACCTCCAAGAACATGGAATTATGTAAAGAGACTAAATCTATGACTCATTGGCATCCCTGAAAGATAAGGGAGAGAAAATGAAAAACTTGGAAAAAATATTTCAGGATATTGTTCATGAAAATATCCCCAACATTTCTAGAAAGGCCAACATTCAAATTCAGTAAATGCAGAGAACCCCCGTGAAATGCTGAATGAAAAGAAAATCCCCAAGACACATAAATATCAGATTCTCCAAGGTGGAAATGAGAGAAAAAAATATTAATGGTAGGTAGAGAGAAGGGGAAGGTCAACTACAAAGGGAACACCATCAGGCTAACAGTGGATCTTTTGGCAGAAACCCTATATGCCAGAAGAGATCGTGGGCCTCTATTCAGCATTCTTAAAGAAAAATACTTTCAACCAAGAATTTCATATCCATGCAGTCTAAGCTTCATAAGCAAAGGAGAAATAAGATCCTTTTCAGACAGGCAAATGCTAAGGGATTTTGTTACCACCAGACCTGCTTTATAAATGGTCCTAAAGGGGGTGCTAAACATATAAAGGAAAGACCATTACTAGCTACTACAAAAACACATTTAAGTACATAGACCAGTGACACTATAAAGCAACCACACAAACAAGTTTTCATAATGACCAGCTAAGAACATAATGACAAGAACAAATCTGCACAGGTCAACACTGACCTTGAATGTAAATAGGCTAAATTTCCCCAATTAAAAGACACAGAGTGGCAAGTTGGATAAAGAAACAAGATCCAACAGTATGCTGTCTTCAAGAGACCCATCTCACTTGCAATGACACCACTAGACTCAAAGTAAAGGGATGGAAAAAAAAATCTACCAAGTAAATGAAAAACAGAAAAAAAGCAGGGGTTGCTATTCTAATTTCAGATGAAAACAGGCTTTAAACCAACAAAGGTAAAAAAAGACAAAGAAGGACATTACATAACAGTAAAGGGCTCAATTTAACAAGAAGACCTCACTATCATAAATATATATATACTTAGCACAGGAGCACCAAGATTTATAAAGCAAGTTCTTCAAGACCTATGAAGAGACTTAGATAGCCACACAATAATAGTGGGAGACTTCAACACTCCCATTGACAGTATTAGACAGATAACTGAGGCAGAAAACTAAAAAAGATATTCAGGACCCGAATTCAACACTGGATCAAATGGACTTGATAGACATCTAAAGAATTCTCCACAGAAAAAGAACAGAATATATATTTTTCTTAACTGAATATGGTACATACTCTAAAATCAGCCAAACAATTGGACATAAAACAATAAACAAGTTTTTAAAAGCTGAAATTATACCAACTATGCTCTCAGACCACAGCCCAACAAAAACAGAAATAAATACTAAGAAAAATGCCTAAAACCATATAATTACATGGAAGTTGGACAACCTGCTGTTGAATGACTTTTGGGTAAATAATAAAATTAAAGCAGAAATCAAGAAATTGTTTAACACTAATGATATCAAAGATACAACATACCAGAATCTCTGGGCCACAGCTAAAGCAGTGTTAACAGGGAAATTTATAGCACAAAACACCCACATCTAAAAGTTAGAAAGATCTCAAAGTAACAACCTAATATCTCACCTAGAAGAAATAGAGAAATAAGAGGAAACCAACCCCAAAGCTAGCAGACTACAACAAATAACCAAAATGAAAGCTAAACTGAAGGAAATTGAGATGCAAAAAAAAAAAAAAAAAGTAAAAAGTAAAAAAAGTAAAAACCATCTCCATCCAGGAGATGGTTTTCTGAAAAATTAATAAGATAGACCATTAGCTAGACTAATAAACAAAAGAGAGAAGATCCAAATAAACACAATCAGAAAAGATAAAGGGGACATTACGGCTGATCCCATAGAGATTAAAAAAAAAAAAAAACCTCAGCTACTACTATGAACACCTATATGCACATAAACTAGAAAACCTAGAAGAAACTGATATATTCCTGGACACATACAACTTCTCAATACTGAACCAGGAAGAAATTGAATTCCTGAATAGACCAATAATGGGTTCTGAAGCGAAATAAGTAATAAAAAGCCTGTCAACCAAAAATGAAGCCCAGGACCAGATGGAGTAACAGCAGAATTCTACCAGATGTGTAAAGAAGCTGTGGTACTATTCCTACTGAAACTATTCCAAAAAGTTGAGGAGAAGGGATTCTTCTCTGTCTCATTCTATGAGGCTGGCATCATCCTGATAACAAAACCTGGCAGAGATGCAAAATTAAAAAAAAAAGAGAGAAAAGAAAAAAGAAAACTTCAGACCCATATCCTTTGTGAATATCAATGCAAAAATCCTCAACAGAATCCTAGCAAATTTAATCCAGCAGCACATCAAAAAACTAATCCACTGTGATCAAGTAGGCTTTATCCCTGGGATGCAAGGTTGGTTCAAAACACGCAAATCAATGTGATCATCACCTAAACAGAACTAAAGACGAAAACCATATGATCTTCTCAATTGATGCAGAAAAGGCTTTCAATAAAATTCAATATCCTTCCAAGTTAAAAAACTAGGCATTGAAAGAATAAAATTCAAAATAAGAGTGATCTATGACAAATCCATAGCCAACATCATACTGAACTGGCAAAAGCTGGAAGCATTTCCCTTGAAAACCAGGACAAGACAAGGATGCCCTCTAACACTGCTATTCAACATAGTACTAGAAGTCCTGGCCAGAGCAATCAGGCAAGAGAAAGAAATAAAAGGCATCCAAATAAGAAGAGAGGAAGTCAAACTACTATGCAGACGATATAATTCTATTCCTGAAAAAATTGTTATTTTCATCCCTTATTCCTTCCTGTCTCTGGCAATTCCTAATTGCCAGAGCAATCAGGCAAGAGAAAGAAATAAAAGGCATCCAAATAAGAAGAGAGGAAGTCAAACTACTATGCAGATGATATAATTCTATTCCTGAAAAACCCCAGAGCCTCTGCCCACAACCTCCTTATCTGATAAGCAACTTCAGCAAAGCTTTAGGATACAAAATCAATGTACAAAAATCACTAGCATTTCTGTACACCAACAAGAGCCAAGCTGAGAGCCATATCAAAAGCACAATCCCATTCACAATATCCACAAAAAGAATAAAATACCTAGGAATATAGCTAACCAGGGAGGTGAAAGATCTCTAGAGGGAGAACTACAAAATACTGCTCAAAGAAATTAGAGATGACACAAACAAATGGAAAAATATTCCATGCACATGGATAGGAAGAATCAATATCATTAAAATGGCCATACTGCCTGCCCAAAGTAAAGTAATTTATAGATCCAATGATATTTCTATCAAACTACCAATGACATTCTTCACAGAATTTTTTTAAAAAACTATTTTAAAAGTTACATAGAGCTTAAAAAGAGCCCAAATAGCCAAGGCAATTCTAAGCAAAAAGAACAAAGCTAGGGATATCAGGGAACCTGACTTCAAACTATACTACAAGGCTATGGTAACCAAAATAGCATGGTACTGGTAGAAAAACAGATGCATAGACCAATGAAGCAGAATACAGAACCTAAAAATAATGCCACACACATCCATCTGTTATTCTCAAGGTCAACACAAACAAGCAATGGGCAAAGGACTTCCTATTCAACAAACAGTGCTGGGATAACTGGCTGGCTATATGTAGAAAACTGAAATTGGACTCCTTCCTAACACCATATAACAAATCAATTCAAGAGGGATTAAGGAATTAAATGTAAAGCCTAAAATTATTTTTTTTAAAACCTGGAAGACAACCTAGGAAATATCATTATAAACATAGGACCAGGCAAAGATTTCAGGTGAAGAGACCAAAAGCAATTCAACAAAAACAAAAACTGACAAATGGAGTCTAATTAAACTAAAGAGCTCCTGCACAGGAAAAGAAGCTATTGACAGAGCAGACAACCTACAGAATGGGAGAATATATTTGCAAACTATGCATCCAACAAAGATCTAATAACCAGAACGTACAAGGAACTTCAACAAATTTACAAGCAAAAACCAAACAACCTCATTACAAAAGGGCAAAGTATATGAACAGACAATTTTCTAAAGAAGACATATATATAGTCAACAAGTACATGAAAAGAATTCTCAGTATCACTAATCATCAGATAAATGCAAATCAAAACTACAATGAGATACCATCTCAAACCACTGAGAGTGGCTACTATTAAAAAATCAAAAAAGAGCACATCAAGAACTTATAAATAAAGCCCCACCTTCCTAGGACAGAGCACCTGGGAAAAAAGGTGGTTATGAGTCCTGCTGCAGCAGACTTAAACATACCTGCCCAGCAATTCCGAATGAAAGAACGGAGCTCACAGCTCAGCACTTGAGCTCCTACAAGGGACAGACTGTCTCCTCAAGCAGCTCCCTGACCCCAGTATACCCAAAGAGACACTTCATAAAGGAGAGCTCAGGCTGACATCTGGCCGGTATCCTTCTGGGATGAAGATAATAGAATAAGAAACTAGCAGAAACCCTTACTGTTCTGCAGCCACTACAGGTGATCCCCAGGGAAAAGTGGGCAAAGGATATGAACAGATACTTTTCAAAAGAAGACATTAATGAGGCCAAGAAACATGAAAAAATACTCATCATCACTGTCATTAGAGAAATGCAAATCAAAACCACATTGAGATACCATCTCAAGCCAGTTAGAATGGCGATCATTAAAATATCTGGAGACAACAGATGCTGGAGAGGATGTGGAGAAATAGGAACACTTTCACACTGTTGGTGGGAGTGTAAATC
>CAUYLG010034354.1:0-20504 GCA_963573385.1 Cacajao melanocephalus
GTTCTTAATGACTTACAAAGAGACTTAGACTCCCACACAATAACAGTGGGAGACTTTAACATTACACTGTCAATATTAGACAGATCAACGAGATAGAAAATTAACAAGGATATCCAAGACTTGAACTTAGACCTGGAACAAGTAAACTTAACAAATATTTACAGAACTCTCCACCCCAAATCCACAAAACATACATTTTTCTCAGTATCACATTGCACCTATTTTAAAAGTGACCACATAATTGGAAGTAAATCACTCCTCAGCAATTGCATAGCATTTCACAGGTTTAAATAAAATATTGGTTGACTGCTTTTTGTTATTTTCATCCCTTATTCCTTCCTGTCTCCATTGTTAAGCACAATTATTGACATAAAAGAGGTTTTTAATACCCATTTTTAGACTGCAGTCTAGCTTGGGCAATAGAACAAGAATCCCGTTCTCTCTCCCTCTTTCTCTTCCTCTTTCTTTCTCTCTTACATTCTTTTTTTCTTCTTTCTTTCACTCTTTCTTTCTTCTTTTCTCTCTCTTTCTTTCTTTCAAAATAAATAAATATTTGTATATATTTACTACACGAAACTTTTGTTCTACGTTAAGGTAGATTTTAAATGTGATATAATGGTTGAAATCATCATATGATTGATATGAATAAAAATATGCCATTCTTATAGAAAAATATTAGACAATATAATGGTCACATACAACATCTTTCGGTTAAACTTAAACTTGGCATACATATTATCTAATTGGTCTCATAACAGAACTTTCCACTTTCAATTACCATTTTGAACAAAATGTAATGATGAGGAGAAAATCTAATAGTAAAATATATTTGCATTGTCGCATTTATAAACCTTAGACTTGATCAGAGGACAAACAAGTTTGCAAAAAAGAAAGAAATTAAAACAAAGAAAACAAAGGGAAGGGGAGGGGAAGGGAGTGGAGTGGAGGGAAGGAAAGGGGAGGGGAGAGAGGAGAAGGAAAGGGAAGGGAGAAACTAAAGAAAAGGGCTGTGAGAAAACAGTTTTATGTAACACCATCTACAGCTTATATAATAAAACAGAAAATAAATGTCTGGTCCCCTATAATTTGGAACATAGCAGCATAATACTCTGTGCACTCTCTGAACTAAACCAAGCAAGTTCCACATCAACATTGAACAAGGTTGCTGAGGACACCAAACCACAACCTGTGCTGCACTGACACATTTAAAAGAAATATGTAGTGAATGCAGAAGTCTAATTTAGGTCCAAAGTAGCACCATGGAATTACCTGGGCATGCCTGAGACTGCCTGCAAGGAGTTACCAACTGAAAACCTAGGTGAGTCAAAAGAAAGGGACACATAAAGAAGTTTAGGGCATTTATATAAAAATGTAAATCCAAGTGTGTTCGTTTCAGAATATTTAGGGCACTGTTTACCTACTATCTATGATTTCTCCCTCTCTCTTTGCTCTCTCTCACCTGGAGACTTGGAGGCAGGGAGTTCCTGCCTTAACAGGGCATGTGGTCTGAATCGGGACTGCAGGAATTGTACTGCCATTTACTACTGTCAGCATCTGTACTGTTTCTTAGGATCACCAAGGAGGAGTGAGAACATCTGCTGTAGGAGGCAGCAGGAAAAGATGTCAACAGAATCAACTTAATTTTTCCAGCATGGAAAAAACCCAAGCCATTTAGCTGGAAGACAACATTAAAAGTGATTCCAATGTATTTTAGAAATTATAAGTTTAGCAAAAGAAAAAAATTATAGTATTTGGATATTTCCTTTTGGTTTCCGCTATGTGCCATATATCTAAATTGCACGTTGAATGCAGCTGACAAATTTATTCAGAGAACTGGACATGCTGCTATTATAGTGTCCTGTGGTGGGCTCAGTAATTGGACATTGAATCTAGCAGGAATTCATACCCAGTGACGTTTTGCTGAGGGTAAATGTATTCTGGCAAATGGCATGATTTTCTCTAGCTAGAATACTAAAAGGGAGGCAGTCCACCTGCGTGGACAGCTGCTACTTCACAGATTTTTTGCCAGGAGCCACCATTTAATAGAGTTTTGTAGATATTATGTTTGTTGTTTTCCTCTGACAAAAAGCAGGATGAGTTGAACCTGAGTTTTTGCCTTGTCTTGTTTTCATAGCTTCTTTATCAGGAAACAATACTTCACAACATGATTTTATTTGGTTCTGTCCAGAGCAATCCTTTGATATTTTATGAATTACCCATCTCACATTAATAAGGCTTAACACGGAAAATTAACCTCCTATACATTTCTAATTAGTTTTTAATGAATTTTAGCTTCTCTGTTAGGAAAAGCTCTATTTAACTAGCTAGTAGAAATTTAATCTCTATTACTGAAGTATATGACAACCACCCCTAGGGGAGAAATGTCCTTGAGTTGTGTGTGTGTGTGTGTGTGTGTGTATGTGTGTGTGATTGTCATTTTCACAAATAGCTCATATTTTAAATTTTCACCTCCATCTTTGATGGCATAAGGAGCTACCATCATTTGTGATGAATAAGTGACTTTCATTATACAATGCTGACCATAATATAAATTGTACAATAATCAGAAGTACTGAGTTCCTTGTATCTGCTTATGCTTTTAAGCTATAAGAGAAATAACAGGCCCAATCTGCAAATTATGTAACTAAATGTAGTTTTCCAAGTTAAGAGGACATTGGTTAGAATAAAACCAAAAATATAGTATCATGCCCAAACTGAACTAAAAGACATTATTTCAAACAATTAAGGTATTACTTTATTTACTGAACAAAACTCTATATGATTTTCTTAGGTCAAATTTTACAATATATGATAAAGCCAATGAAATAATTTATGTTATTAACATCCATTTTTTTAATCTATAGTTTTCATTTTTTATCTCTTACTTGGCCTAGTTTCTTTGTTGTTTCTGAAAGAAAATTTCTTTTTTATATATTGGAAAGATTTTCATTAACACAAGTATTATTCTGTATTTAAGTTTTATTTGAGTTTAAGAAATATTCACATTAAGGAAACTTTTTTGGAAATATCTTGCATAAAAAAGAACCAATTTGATATAAAGACTACATGACCTCAATTTTATATAAAATCAGGGCATGTGAGAATGTAAGAGCAATTTCTAGAATAAGGAATGAAATGGCTTAACGTTACATACATTGCATCTGTATTAAAAATAAAGAGAGCAAGACAGGAATTAACAGTGAAGTAAAACAAAAGAATGAGCAAATATATATAATTAGTGAGAAGCATATATTTTGTTAGACAATATATGTAAAATAATCTTTCAAGAACTGAATAAAATATTTAAAAGAGAAAAGTTTACAAAACTATGTCAATGCTTTTGAACTGATAAATTAAAGCAAATTAGCTTAAATAATTTGGAATATGTTGATTATATTTTCTTTTCACTTGCCTCAAATATGTGGAAAAATAAACACTTTTTATTGGTAGTAAATGGCTCTGTATGCACTCTATATAATAACAAATAGGCACAAACCATTAAAACAGATTTAAATAACCCATATCTTCTATAATTTAATATATACTATTTTCTCAGTAAGCAATGGGATTATCAAGGCAGGTTGCTTGCTTTAAAATACTTTATCATGGGTACCCTCTTCCGACGAGATGATCTTTCAAGCGTTTCCTCTAGAGTTAATGGCCAACCATTTCGTATTCTGGGCATCTGCTATATTTAAATGCCCTTGAAATTGTGTGTGTTTGTATGCAAATATGTATAAACCTGCCAATCTCAGGTATCACCCTTTTGAGGAACAAAGCTGGCTGTAATTCAAAAAGGATTGAAACAATATAGTTACCTTAAAGCAGTTTTTAGGATTGGGAGAAGGGTGGTCAAACACACATATAAGCAATTTGTTATGCTACAAAGCTGAACAACATAAATGCCACACAGTATAAAACGTGCTTAATGGGTACCATGGGAGGAATATTTAATCACTCATTTTAACTAGGGGCTGTGAAAATGACTTCAAAAAGGAGATAATAATTCAGCTGGACTGCATGTGCAAAGAATATTTTTCTGCATTGGCAAATAACTATGCTGAAGTAACGTGAAAGTATGTGATATCCTGGAGCTTAACCACAAGATATATGGGGGAATATATTAGAACATAAGACAAAATCATAGACGACATAAATGAGGAAATACATTACAACTGAGAATTTTTATAAAGAAAGGGATACAATGAAACTTTGTCGATACTGGGTTTGTTAAGAGTTGTTTTCTTACTGTTAATGGAAACAGATGAGGTAGAACAAGAAATAATAAAAACAAGACTAGACATAACCTTGATGATCTAAAATTAAAGTGATGATGATGATCATGATTATGGTGGTGACAGTTATGGTAATGGCCATGATGATGGGATGATAGTGGTGACAGTGGAGTCAGTGATATTAGGGACCTGCATGGCAGTAGCTGTTTATTGAGTTCTTCATGCAACCAAAAATGTATTAAACATTAATATTCATTATCTATAATCTAAATAGCAAATTTGTGAAGAGAATTTCCTCCCACAGATGAATAAATGATCCTTAACAGAATTAAACAGCTCCCCTAAGGTTACATCCTATCAGAGACTAGAATAGGAAGGTAGGTCTGTAAGGCTTCATAGTTGATATATTTAGACTTTCACTGTGGTGTTTCCCATTAGCGACAGATACAGGTTACACTCTAAAAGGCAAGAGGATGTAATAAGGAGTTTCTGATCAAAGCTTCAAGTAGAATCAAACAATAAGTAGCATAAATACTGTGAATAGATACTGAAATCAGTAATTTTAAAGGTTAATAGTAATGCTAGAGAACAGTTTCCGTAGTGGTAACCATAGAATTCAGACTGCAAGGGGCGGCAACATTGGTGGTAACCCTTCAGGAGTTTTCTAAGGACACAATAATATATGGATATGATTTTGAGAGAGAAAAGCAAGACTAAAGTAAGGTTTTAATTTTTTGTTTTCTGTTTTGCTTATTATGATATAAAAGCCTTAATCATCTCCTGGGGGTTGCAGACAAAGAATTATAAGAAAGTAAAAAGGAAATTTCAAGAGACATAGGAGATGAAGGGGTACAGCACTGAAGAAATAAAACTGTGTTATTAAAAGCACTGGTAGATAAGTTGGCCAAAAAATTAAAGACAGAAGGTAAAGGAATTTTATCAAATCAGTAGTCTGATAGAAAATGAATCTTAAACTAAAAATCAATCAGACAAATAAGGTGATGAAAAGGGAACTGCCAGAATGTAGACACTGACTTCAGAGGTTATATTTAGCAAAAAAAAAGTACAACGTTCAAAAATTAAATCAATCTCTTTTTTTCAAAGTACTAACAGATGGCTAATCCATATAAAATTGAGGATGGTGTTAGCTGCTGAGTAAAACACATCAATAGGGAATTTAGGAAAGATAATGTTCACATATCTGGACAGGTGGAAAACCAGGACCTTAAGTGCATGACAGAGACCTGGTCAAAAAAGGTTATGCTCAGGAAGGAGTTGAGTGCTCCCCACAGAGAACAGAACAGAAGAGGAGAGATTAATAACCAAATTGAAGGGAAGCTGAAGTAGTTATCAACAAATGGTTTCTAATTTTTCAAAGAAAGGGAAAGCAGGAGAGTGGAAAAGAGAGTATGAAGATATGAGAAGATCTGAAAGGTATATAACCACTATGTAGAAGAAGTGAAGGAGTGCTACAGACACGAGAAATGAAATCTGGTAATACCACTGCCAACTCTGCTGAATGTTACATGACATTTCACAAATGAAAAGCACATGTTATATGATTAAATGTCCATTATCACACTGGGGGAAAACACTATACATAAACAATTTAAATCACTCCATAAATGTAAAAATGTGTTCTGTGCAGAAGCAGTCAGTATATCTGCAATTATTAGAATACCAAGAGTCTTGGAATTAAATAGTCTCTGTTCCTCGCAGCAACTTCCTCCAACATTGGAGGCCGTATGATAAACAAAACAACCCTGAGCTCCCATCTGGTCTCTGTGTAGCACAGGAAGCCCATCCATCCCCTGCATGATTTTTTTTTTTTGTATTGAATATAGCCTGCAGTAAAGTGAGCACCTGCACTACAGGAAAATAATCCATTGCCATTTTATCAAACAGATTTTCAAAATAAGAAGCCTAAGCTTTTATTTCATACTATGTGTTTGGATTTAGGCAACTACTTTCTTCTACAAGCCTAGCTTTTTATATTGCCTGTGCATACACAATTCTCCCTTGAATTTAAAGTGCTCTGTGTATGAAAAAGGAAGAATGGTATGCACTTGAAATATTATCTTATTAAATTGTTTTAATTCTTAACTCTCATACCCATGGGGTTGATAGGAAGCAAGCAGTGCTATTCAATTATAAAGTTACTCTCTTCTTAACCAAATGCTTTAAATTAAACCAAGGCAATTTTTTCATTGGTGGCATTTAAATGGAAGTTATATACAACCATCTCCTGGGGCATTATACCCTTGTCCTCTACCCTTTATTTGACCTGAAGAAATTTCCCAGAGCCGAGTAAGCCAGCCCGTGAAGGAAGCAGAAACATGCCAATGTGCCCATTAATCAGAACTCCCTACCTAGAGAACGCATATATCAACGTTTTCTAAAAGCTCTTCCTAATAGCGCCTGGAAAAAGGCAGAAGCATTTGTTCTCTGCTGAAGAATTATCTTCCTTAAAGATGCTTATTTTGGAAAAAGATGTATTTTGTTTAAAGCTAGAGAAATGTACCATGTCTTCAAAGAAGATAGAGATAAAACAACAAAGCACTATTAATCAGAAAATATGAAGTGTTGGATGCAATATTACAAAGCAAATGTCCCAAGTAAATTCCTAAGAAAATATTTCCCCTGTGTCTGAGACCTCTCCACTTCCTGGCACCCAAAGCATCCAGTTCTTGCTCTTCTATCTTCTGTCATACATACTTTGAATCTTTCCCCAACTTTGTGGTTTCTTCCCTCCTTTCTTCAAATATAGAATGTTACAGTTGCACTGGATTGATCCCTTCAAACTCTCCTCTTATCAACTTTATTGATTTGTATTGTTCACTTCGCATGGAGTGACTATTCTTAACCAACCTTTCTTTTTTTTCAGGTCTATGTCAACCTCATTCTCGGCAGGTGGACTTACCTCCTAAATTCTCCAAGAAAAATCTAGACGAACCATCTAATTGATTGCAAGCGCACTCCTAGCACTGTCCTTCACTTCAGAATCCATACTCTTATCCTTCTCTCTAATGTCAAAAAATAGAGGCACTTCCTCCTGCTCAGTCAGGTCAAAACCGTCCAGACACTGGACCCCCCATCACCTCCTCTGGAGAGAGGAGTCCTTTCACTTATTATCCTCATCGATGGCAGCATATTTGCTGTTTTACTTGCCTAGCTCCTTTCTTTATGTCTTTAAACAATCATATCTGTAAATAATCTAGAGGGGATATACTCCTCTCTTCTCAAAAGACAAGACCCTGCTGCTCATCCCTGAAGCCATTCCAGGACTCTCAGCTCTGCTTTATTAATTCCTTTGAACTGGCTTCGGCTTCCATTACTTTGTGCCTAAATGAAGTTGCATTTATAGATCTGCTCAACCACAAGCACATGTGGTCGCATATGCAAACACAAATTGATGCAGACATGCACCCATCCCATGTTCTCAGTATATCCCTTCCATTTGAACCTGTTAAATTTGGCTTTAGTATTCCTCTAACAACAGCATTGCTTGTCCATCCGGCTGACTGTCCTTGCTCAAGAAATCCCCCTGTGGCTTCCTTTTTCCTCCCACACCCCTGTCATTCCAGAATATTGTGCAAGGCATAGACTTCAGTCTTCTCTGCATTCTCAGTGAGAGCATGTATGTTGATATCTTCAACTTTTCATGATGTTTTTTGTTTTTTTTAATTTTTTTTTTCTCTTATTCTCCACACACGACAAGTAAACACTCGTATTAAATGGAGGGAGTCTCATCTCAACTTACCTTAGGAGTTTCTGAGCTCAGAATTTACATTTTGTATTTTACACACTTATTTCCAATTCTCCCAAAAGAAGACCTGGTAATGAGCATTCAATACAAATATACTGACCACCTATCAGATGCTATGTTAAATGCTAACAGGAAAATAATACAAATAAGATATGATGTGTGTTTTCAGAGTCCACCAGCATAGAAGAAACAATCAAAGGCAGAGAGATTAATGGTGTGGTAGATATAAGCACAGCATATGATAGTAAACAAGAAAGAGGGAAGCTTATCTTCTTCTTTTTGATTTTCAGTTATACTTAGTGATCACCTTCATCAAAACTCCCTGCCCCTCTGACTCCTTGGTCTCTAAAACTCCCCTGCTATGACCAGAGGCCTGGCATGAAAGGAAGTGTTCAGAGACTAATAAAAGCCTAATTTTCCTAATCCAACAGGGGGATAACACTATCCTGCCTAACTCATGATAAACGTGAAGATCAAATATGCATTGTACTTGAAAGTCATTTCTACATATTTTATCCTTAGTTTTAATCTTCGACTTTGGAGAAAAGTTAATCTTGCTTGCTAACTAAATGAGGGACCCAAATCACAATGTAGCACTAAGCTCTCCCCACAGGGACTAGCTCTTTTACAGAACTCACACTCTGGATTTATATTCACTTCATATTTCCAGCTGTTACCTCAGACTAATAATGCCTTTCTAGATCCCCAAGTCCTACTATTTCAAGTGATTTAATTTCTAAAATTTCATTTTAAAATGACCTTGTGCCTTCAAAAATTGCTTATCAGTCATCTAGAAAAAAATTTTCAACTGAGTATTCCTCCAGGACCGCAAACCAAATTGGTCATGTTACCCTGTGAATATACCCAGAGCCCCCAACCAGCACCAGACTGCTTTATTTTTTGTCAATGTCACAATCTCAAAAACAAAAAGGTTAGGAAAAAATTTTTCTTTTCTTTTGCCTCTCTCACTTCCTGTCCATTACTGACATTATTTTTATGACATCTCTCAATCTGTCACGTTTTTCATACTCCCATTACTTGCCCTTCTCTATTGAAGAATTCACCTAGAATATCATAATGATGCAGTAACTCCCCCGACCACTCCTAGTTTCTACCTTTCTGTCACGTAGTGTAAACTGGACCATGACTCCCCAGAATAACTGTTTTCATATCAGCCTTATGTTCAAAAACCTTCCATAGGCATCCTTTGCCAGAGAGATGAATTCAAAATTACTTCGCCTCCCTTGTTAATCTGATGGCCTACTACTTTGTGGCTTAATTCTTGTGGTGTTAGCTATTTGCAGACACCCGAGAGACTTAGATAATTTCCTCTCTTCACTTTTTCCACTTTCTTTAAAGATTCATCTTAAGTCCAATTTTGTTTGAAGGACTTTCTAATCAATCTCCTATGGAGAACAGGTGCCCAAATTTGACACTTACTTGACAAGTTAAGTCTTACATATTCATTGATACTCTTCTATATGAATTCTGTTCTCCCTGAAAATCATGGATAGTATATTATACCACACTAACCTTATCACCTAGGGTGGTTCCTTTTCCATAGCAGCTCTTCTTGTTTTTGGTGGAAATGCTGATGATGTGGTGTCCTGTATTCAGGCTCATGCCACTAACATCTTCCACAGGTACCCCTGCTTCATATGCCCTACCTCAAATGCCATCTCTGTTAAAACAGAATACAACTCCTTCACTTTCCCTCAGCAGCCTCTTAATGATTTTCAAAGCTGATCCCATTTTTCTATGACCGAAGGTCTGCTTGAATTTTTGAAGTTAGTTTGCTTACAATTTCTCCCATCACTAAAATATCTCACAAGTGCATACCAGATTTACCCATAAAAAACATTTTATCAATCAAGTAATTAATCAAATATGTAATGTACATGCCTCCACTTTTTGGAGCAAGAATTTACAACATTGCCTCTTGAACTTAACCCCAACAGCTCAGCTTGACACTCAAGAGTGTACATCAACTGGCCCACCTTCTCATTGCAGACATTCAGTTTACGTAGTTCTTAGTCTTGCTAATGTATGCCTTCATATTTCAAGAATATTCTGCCACAACTGGCCAGGTCCAGAGGCTCGTGCCTGTAATCTCAGTACTTTGGGAGGTGAGGTGGGTGGATCACCTGAGGTTAAGAGTTCGAAACCCACCTGGCCCACAAAGTGAAACCCCATCTCTACTAAAAATACAAAATCAGCCAGGCATGGTCCCAGCTACTCAGGAGGCTGAGGCAGGAGAACTGCTTGAACCTGGGAGGTGGAGGTTGCAGTGAGCCAAGATTGTGCCACTGCACTCCATTCTGGGGGACAAGAGCAAAGAAAAAAAAAAAAAGAATATTCTGCCACAACTGAAATCCATTACCATTATTGGGCCAAAGCAATTCCTATACTATCTTAACCAGGTAACCAGTTCCATATTTCAGTTCTGATTTTTTGTAATATCTAAAGTGCATTATCTTGTATTTGTTTATATATTGCTTACAAATCACCTCAAATTTTTATGCATAAATTTTACCAATTAAAGCACAGGTTTCCAAAAAGCTAAAACACTTTTCCTATAAATGTCTTTTCCCCCCAAATTATCATAAATAAGTTGATATGGGATGAATTGTAAGCTAATGATAACTTAAATGAATTGATACAAAATTAAAGGAAATAATGAGTTTGCATTTATTCATATCACTATATCATATACTCAGGGCACATTATGTTATATAGATGGAGAACTTATAGTTGTGTCACAGACAAATTTTATCCTCAATAAGTAATCACACAGGGTTACAAATTAAAATAATTACAATATGCCCCCTTCCATTTGTGTTCTCAGTAGACACGAAACAGGATTTTTTAGCAGTGAAAGGATTCCAATTTTGACAATTATAATGGCTACAAATAGATGGGAATGTGAGGATAATATATGGATTTTTAAAAAGACATCAGCTTTTCTTGTTTCTCTACAGGTTGCCTTTGAATTATTTGAGGGCAAACTGCTCCCTTGGTATGGGGGAAAATTTAATAAGCCTTTTGGTTATATAAATGTATTATAATAGCTAGGAGACAACCATTTGCATAATGATATATTTTTAAATAGAGTTATCCCTTTCTCCATGAACTTACATCTCTGATGTTTTATTTAATTTTAATTTATTTAACTTGAAGACTGAGCTGTGACTGGGAAAGAAGAAGATGAGGTGGAAACTTGTTTTCCTCTGTGTGGACTCAGCATATTAAGGACAGTGGGATGGGGGAAAAGGGTAGGTGGGCATAAATTCTGTTTGCGATTGACATGGTTAAGAATAATCTTATCGAGAGGGATAAATTGGCCCATGAAATATGGTAGACGTCTAAACTATGAGAACTCAGTGAGGAACCAAGTGAAGAGTTTTATGTTATGGAGCATGAGAGCAAATATATCTGGAATTGAGTTTAATCATTCTTGTCTGTGTCTGACATTTTCAGTGAGTACTGTTACGTAGTAGAGCCTGGACTTATCTATTGTCACAGAGACACCAAGTAACCTGCATCCACATTTGCAGAAGCAGCAGTACAAGTGAAGGAGCAGTGTCCTGGAAGAGGAAAGCTCACTGAAGGGACAAAAGATGACCCCCAGAAGAGTGTAACAATAGGCTTAGATAGAGGACAGATGGGCAAAAAAGATAAGATCTCCTTGGTACTTTCAGAAATACATGGGAACAAACAAGTCTAGAAAAGAACTAGCTTCCTGCAGTCAGGCATGCTGTGACTTAGACAATGGTTGTTTAGGAATTAATGGCGGATGACTGAAGTCTGGAACATTTAGGTTATATACTTTAAAACCTTTCTGGATGACATTATTCCCATCTTTCACTAACCCATACCACCCATCCTCGGCTAGCACCCTCACTGTCCCCACCCACTCCTCACTGGCCGATGGTAGTTTTCAAAACACACAGCAAACGAGCTCATTAAAAATAAGGCAGATAATGGACGGAAGGCTTTGCAGAATAAACTGTTATCAAATGGCAGAAAAAGAAAAAAATATTTACTAACAAAGTTGTAGGCAAAATTGAAATTAAAAATTACTCAGCCAGTTGCTTGTTAATATTTTGCTTTAGTGCAAATACAAAGATAAAATATATTTCATAACATGCACAAAGAACTAATCTATTCAAATTAATAGATTAATATTTTCATGGACTGTAAACCCCTAGCAACAGAAAATAATTCTTTTGCAGTCAGTAATATATATGTCTATTTTATTAACCCTTTTCTGAAAATTCACCCTATTCCCAAGTCAAATAAACTGAAGCTGTATGCTGAGACACTGCCATTTATTTTAGAAACATATAAAGCTTTCATAAAAATTCAGTGATCACAAGAAAACTGTTTCATGAAAGTCTATGATTTAATCATAACTTAAATATATCATATTCTAAAACTTACTACTTTTTTTGAGCAATATTTTTGATTCCTACCACAAAATGGGAATACTGACATTTATGGCAGCAATGTTAATTGTTAAACTGCAATAAACCCAGTTTCAAAATATAGCTGTTGAAATTTTAATGTATTCTTTATCAATTATCAAGCATGGTCCCAAAATGGATGTTCACTAATCAAATATCCTGATTAACATAGAGAGGTTACCTATGGGTTACCTATTATCCAAAAATAAGACCACATTAAATTGTTTTTTCATTTGTTACAAACAATGTAATATTTTATAGATTCAGATTGTTATTCAAGATCCTAAATTATTGTAGTGTCATCAATATGACTATCAATATACTTATTGATAAGAATTCTGCCTAAAATGCCAGATACAGACTATTTTGACTTCCTCTTCAGTAGTCATAATCTTTGCTTTAGAATGCAATAGCATTCTTTGTTTAACATATCCTGCAACAGTATTATGATTATTGCTGGCAAAATGTTAGAACAGGCAATCATAGTGATTAAAGTATAGTGATTTCTGAAATTTAATAACTTTTTGTTTCTTGACAGCCAGAGTAATTGGACAGATGTACATATAAAACGTAATCATGATACAGTTATTTGAAACCACTTTTATTCAGCATTAGAATATGGGACAAATTTATATGCTACATTGTCAATGAAATACTAATACTGATATATTAGTCAGGGTTCTCTTACAGGGAATTAACAAAATACACACACACACACACACACACACACACATATATATATATATATATATGTATACACATGGGGAGATTATTAAGTATTAACTTACATGATTACAAGGTCCACAATAGGCTGTCTGTAAGCTGAGGGGCAAGGAAGGCTAAGGGAAGCAGAGTATAAAAGTCTGGAAAATCTGCAGCCAGACCTATATGATAGAAAAGAAAAACCCACATTCTAGGGATAAATTTAAGCTGGCTGCAGAAATTTGCATAATTAGCAAGAAGCCCAATGTTAATTCCCAAGACCATGAGGAAAATGTCTCTAGGCCATGTCAGAGACCTTCACAGCAGCCCCTCCCATCACATGCCCAGAGGCCCAGGAGGAAAAAGTGGTTTAATGGGCTGGGCTCAGGGTCCCCATTCTGTGAGCAGCCTGGGGACATGTTGCCCAGTCCCAGCCTCTCCAGCCATGGCTGAAAGGGGCCAACATACAGCTTGGGCTGTGGCTTCAGAGGGTAGAGGCCCCAAGCCTTGGTGGTTTACATGTGGCACTGGGCCTACAGATGCACAGAAGTCAAGAATTAAGGTTTGGGAATCTCTGCCGAGATTTCAGAAGATGTATGGATATGCCTGGATGCCCAGAAAAAGTTTGCTGCAGGGGTGGGGCTATCATGGAGGACCTCTGCTAAGGCAATACAGAAGGGAAATGTGGGGTCAGAGCTCCCACATAGAGTTCCTACTGGGGCACTGCCTAGTGGAGCTGTGAGAAAAGGGTGACCAACCTCCAGACCCCAGAATGGTAGATCCACTGACAGCTTGCACCGTGAACCTGGAAAAGCCACAGACACTCAATGCCAGCTTGTGAAAGCAGCCTAGGGGAGGCTATACCATGCAAAGCCACAGGGGAAAAGCTGTCCAAGACCATGGGAAATCACCTCTTGAATCAGCATGACCTGGATGTGAGACTTCGTGTCAAAGATCATTTTGGAACTTTATAATTTGACTGCCCTGCTGGACTTTGGACTTGCATGAGCTCTGTAATCGCTTTGTTTTGGCCAATTTCTCCTATTCGGAATGGCTGTATTTACCCAATGCCTGTACCCCCATTACATCTAGGAAGTAACTAGCTTCCTTTGGTTTTACAGGCTCATAAGCAGAAGGAACTTGCCTTGGCTCAGATCAGACTTTGGACTGTGGACTTTTGGGTTAATGCTGAAATGAGTTAAGACTTTTGGGGACTGTTGGGAAGGCATGACTGATTTTGAAATGTGAAAACTTGAGATTTGGAGGGACCAGGGGTGGAATAGTATGGTTTGGCTGTGTCCCCACCCAAATTTCAACCCAGAATTCTCATGTGTTGTGGGAGGGACCCAATGGGAGGTAAGTTAATCATGGGGGCCTGTCTTTTCCATGCTATTCTCATGATAGTGAATATGTCTCACGAGATCTGATAGGTTTATCTGGGTTTCCACTTTTGCTTCTTCCTCATTTTCTATTGCTGCCACCATGTAAGAAGTGCCTTTCACCTCCCACCATGATTCTGAGCTCCCCTCCCCACACCCAGCCATATGGTTTAACTCCAATTAAACCTCTTTTTCTTTCTAGTGTCAGTTATGTCTCTATCAGCAGCATGAAAACAGACTAATATAACTACTAATGACAGTTTTTGCCAAATGATAATTAAGGGATGTGGGCATTTTGTTGCCAAGAAAACTCTCAACTAGATAATTCTGACTTTTTCTAGATTTCATAATCTCCAATAAACTATTCAAAGATTCTTCCATTTCACACTTTCATATCAATCTTCTTTCTTACTCTAAGTTTAGTGCCAAATTTGCAAATGCAATTGGTTGAAATGATTCCACTTAAAATACTTAGATAAATTATGCTAAACTATAAGGAAAAAGTATGTTCAGATTCTGAGTCAAGTCTAGGAGATTGCTTGAGGGCTTGAGAATGTATTCTATAAGTTCAAACGGAGGGAAAGAATAATTAAGCCTGCTATCTGATTGCAGACTGCAATAAAAAGTTCTTAATCAACTGATCCATTAGCACAAACTCTGCTACAAATATGCATGCTATAAAACCGTTTAGTATTGAATGATTTCATTACTTTTGCTGTTGACAATCCACTAATGAATGATTCATTGCTCTCTGAGTAGTAGCAGATAGGGCCACTTACATACAAGCCTATTCTTTTGTCTACATAGCCTGAGTCTTCATTCAGATAGGCTAATAGCCTGAAAGAAAATGGTTCTAGCCCAACTCTTTTTGATTCACGGGAAATATTTTTATATCTAAAGCATATTTTTTTCATATAATTAATATATAATTTCATGCATTACATGTGATTACAAAATTTAATTCAATGAAGGTAATTTTATTTCCTAGTTTCCAAGGGGCTCACTGACTCTAGTCATCCTCACCTGAATTCTGTGTAAGCCTTACTAGTGCATGCTGCCTTAACAAGGTAGTGACTTATGGAAGCTGTAACATGACTCTAAGCCTGCTGCTTTTATGATGGATGTATTCTGTCCAAAAGACACAATAATCCAATAACTAAGCAAATACAACAATCCACAAGGGAAAGCAAATGGACTACGGGACTAAGAACATGAAATGAAATATTTAGAGGATGTAGAAATCAAATTATGTCCAAACAATATTACATAAAATAAAAAATGTTAGTTTAAAAGGATTAGAAACTCAGAAAAATTACTAAAGAAATCAAGTGAATGCTTTTGGAGAGACCGTGAAAAACTACAGACCAGGGACTAGAGGAAAAGGGAAAGCTCAAGGACAATTAACAAAAGGCCCTACTAGAAATGAGGAGTGGAAAAGGAGAACAGGTTACAACCAAAGAGAAAGGCAAAGGGTCACTGAGAGAACAGCTTTGTCACAAGTCACAACAGGATGAATTCTATTAAGATAAGATAAACAGGATTCTAATTATAATGTAATAACATGTGTATTTCAAACAAACTCCAGTTTATTTGATTATATAAAAATTATAAGCATTTTTATAGTGAGATACTTCCTAAACATAGTTATAGAAAGGGCTCCTATGAATCAATAGGAAGACAATAATAACTTACAAAGAGAGAAGTTGGTTAATGATACAAACAAGAGGTAGTCAGAAAAAAATACAAATCACCTATGAATATAGGAAAAGCTGCTCACCTCACTAGAAATAGAAGAAAAATTAAAATAATAATGTGATACATCAAAAATTACATTAGCAAATATTTTAAAGTTTTTAGATAAATTATTTAAATTTATATTAGGTAGCATTAGCAAGGCTATACCAGAAAGGATATTTCAAGCTCTATGGAGGCTAATTTGGTGGCACTAATATTTAAAAATGGGAAAAATGTAAATGTTAACATCGTGATCCAGAATTCCACTAGTATAAATGCATCCATAAGAAAAATTTTTACAGTTGTTCATTGTAGCAATTTTGCAATAAATATACCCATCAATAAAATAATGGCAAACAGTATCTGGTGAATACAATAAATGTAAAGTTATAATCATCAACACTATCATTATTACAAATTGTAATAAGGAGACATGGAAGGAAAGCTGTGTTATATTGTGAAGTGGAAAAGGTCAGCTACAGAACAAAATAAATAATAAGATTACATCAAGGGGAAAATCATAACTAAATTGTGTGTGGGGGGATACACACACACACACACACACAGACACACACACACACACACATATATATATATGCACATTCTAAATACATTTCTAAATATACATATATATATTTAATATACAATATGAGACAAAATATTTAAATATTAGTAAGATTACATATATGACATATATGTATATAATTCATGAAGATCAGAAGGGAGAACAGAGTGTATGCTGATAATATTTTTTAATTCAGGTAAAAAATATACAACATACTTTACTCATTATTTTTAAATGTTACATTCACATTGTTGGAAAACCAATGTTTATAACTTTTTCATCTTGCAAATCTGAAACTCTACACTCATTAAACAACTCTCTTTTCCCTCTTTCCCTAGTTCCTGGTAACCACCATTGTTCCTGTTGCTATAAATTTGACTACTTTAGATACCTCATATAAGTGGAAACATAAAATATATTTTTGTGACTGCCTTATTTCACTTAGCATAATGTCTTCAAGGTTCATCCATGTTGTTGCATATGATAAACTTTCCTTCATTTTTAAGGCTGAAAAATATTCCATTGTATGCATACACCACATTTTGTTTATTCTTCTGTCAATGGACATTTAGGTTGCTTCTACCTCTTCGCTATGGTGAATAGTGCTGCTGTGAACATGGATGTGCAAATATCTCCTCAGAACTCTGCCTTCAATTATTCTGGTTGTGTACCCAAAAGTGGGATTGCTGGAGCATAGTGATTTTTAAATAGGGTAATCACCTACCCACAGGCTATAGGAGATAGGAGACATGGGGCACTTTTCATCTTTTATTTGATATATTTATTTTTTAAAAGTTCTGGGGTTTTTGTATTATAAATGCAATTCATAGGAAAGAAAGCTTCAAGATAAAATATGTGTTTTCTTCTTTTCCTTCATGCTTAGCTCAATTTTTCCTATTTTTTTCTAACATTACTTGTCAAATTTCACTCATATAGAAAACTTTTACCCATGAAAACAACCTACCATTTTTTCCGTGAGTGTATGATACTCTACAAATATAGATATGGCTATATCCATATATTATGTTTTAAATTTTAATAGAACCTAGATTGTTTTACAAAAAAAGGAGGGGGGTTATAACCATTGTCCCTTCCACCAGCAATTTCTAAGCAGTCCTCTGTTCCCTACACATTTGTGCTATGATTCTTAACTTCTGTTATTTAATTAACATAGATTGAATTAACAATATAACAATTAACAGTTTTTGCAAAATTTCTACAATTCTGTTATTTAGTTGTCTTAATTTCTTAAGAGAAATTTACTTGGTATAAAATTAAATCTCATTTTCATTTGTATTTTCTGGCAAGTTCTGAGTATCAGTTTAATTTCTTTTATTTTGGGGCATTTCTATTTCCTTTTTAGTGAATTTCCTTCTCTCTTTTGAGAACGTCTACGTCTAGTGTAACCCAACAACTTGACCAGAGCTGACTCAAGAAAAGATATAAACATTCATATATACACTCACACAATTAATAGAGCAGGAAAGATAAGCTTAAAAAAATAGAACACATGTCCAAAAAAACCTGTGTGTTTTGAAACTATTTGGAAAGTCCGGAAACTTCTGGAACAAGAAAAAAAAAATGGAGCACTTAAAGATTTTCAAATGTACCACTAAAAAGAATTTCTGGATATCCACAACAAAATAAACAGGTAGAAGATTTAGATGTCTCAACTTATGAAATCAGAAGTTAAACTGAAGGTGAAGACAGTCATTGCTGAGATCTTAATCAGTAGCCTGAATGATCCAAAAGAGAAGGAAACATGAGAGAAAAGGTGAGACACTTGGCAGATATATTCAGGTGACCTAATACCCCAAAACAGGAATACCAGTAAAAGAAGGAACATAAAAAGAAAGAAGTCATAATTAAATATTTAATAGAAGCAAATTTCTGAGCTAAAGAAATATGATTCTATAGACTGAAAGAGCTCACAAAATCCAGTCTAGATATATCAGAAAACATATGTATGCCTAGTCATATCTGCTAAACCGAGCTGTAAGAATAAACACAAGTACTACATAACTCCAAACAGGGGTGAAAAAAAAAGCTGCTTAAAAAGATATAAGAAATACATCTTTATTACATAAAATTTAGGAAAAAAATAGAAAATTATAAAAAATAAATTAAAATTACATGCATCCCATGATATAAAATGTTAATAGACGTTTTAATGTTCATATCATTTAGTTTATTTTCTTCTTTGAGGAAAACCAATATTTAGACGTTTACGTGACTATGATCAATTGCTTTTATGACTTCAATTAATATTTTAGGATGATTTAACATTTAGTAGTGATTACCTGCTTAGTGCCAGATATTGTGGTGAAATATTCAACTCTCCTTTATTCTAATTTAACCTTCATAGAAAATCTATGTGGTAGGCATTTATTATTCTCTGCTTATTGAGAGTAAGTGACTTCCTTGGGTGGTGCAGAGGTGAGAAGCAGAGGAGTTAAGTCTCAAGTTTTAATTCAAATCTTAAACCTTTCCTTTCAACTATAACAACTCGCTTTTCGAAGAATGAGCCTTATTCCTGAGAACGATTAGTATAGATAGTGCTTTTATTTTTCTCTCCCCCCCCACCCCCGCCCCCATCAGAGTCAAGTCCCTAAGAAAGTAGAAAAACTGTTAAGAGTTCCTCTAAAATGTATATTACCTGTCATAGAAAGGATTAAATCTCCATTCACACATTTATGTTGAGAAACAAGAACAGTGTGCTTAATTAGAACTGGAAGAATTACAATGTATGCTGAATTTGAAACTATTTTACATCATGAAGAAGCTACTCATTAGCAATGATTTGTGATAAGACTTGGGAGAAAAAAACAAGCAATTTATCTCCTAAGAATTCTTCAGAAGTCAGTTACAAAGCACTAACAGTCAGTGAACAACATCACAAATTTAATTATTTCAGGGAAAGTGTTTCTGTGTAGTTTTCTTCATATTTTAGGCTAAATTCTTTATACAAAAGATATATGACCATTCAGTTCTTTGCACTTTAAACACAGAAATTTGTGTTCAAAGCTTTTATGAATTTTCCCATGTGTTCCTTCTTAATAAAACATGTAATCACTCATGAATGATGATGAATTTGCACATTTAGCTAAAATATTATAAGAAGAATGCAAAAAGGAAGGTTGAAAAGAATATTTAGAGAACATTTCAATAGAAGCCAAAATGTTTAGGCTGTAAAATCTTGACAATAATAATTCAATATGTCACCTTAATAAGCCAGTTTGATATTAGATTACTCTTCTATGCTTATGATAGAAAAAGTAACAAATATAGTGGTTAAGAAGGCCAAGCCAAGTACAGTGCTGAAGCCTGTAATCTCAGAACTTTGGGAGGGTGAGGTGGGAGGATCACGTGAGCTCAAGAGTTTAAGACCTGTGTGGGCAACACGGTGCAACCTTGCCTCTGCAAAAAGTATGAAAGTTTATCTGGGCATGGTGGCATGTGTCTTTAGGCCCCCCTACTTGGGAGGCTGAGGTTGCAGGATGACTTGAGCTCATGAGGTAGAGGTTGCGGTTGCAGTGACCCATGATCCCATGAACACACCACTGCACTCCAGCCTGGGCAACAGAGTCAGACCCCTTCTGAAAAAAAAAAAAA
The DNA here is from genome assembly GCA_963573385.1 of Cacajao melanocephalus. NCBI lineage: Eukaryota > Metazoa > Chordata > Mammalia > Primates > Pitheciidae > Cacajao > Cacajao melanocephalus. The sequence goes on from CAUYLG010034354.1 coordinate 20,457, forward strand.
AAAAAAAAAAAAGCTGGACTGCTTGTATTAAAATGCAATTCCGAATAT